>MU182257.1:276698-290684 GCA_016904865.1 Pissodes strobi
ACGTCGGATTTAAAATTTGATACCGCCAGCTTGTAGAAGAGAAAAAGTTGCAATAATAAAAATGAAATAGATGATTTTCGGCTTTTTACGGATATCTCCGGAAGTAGACGGAATTTTCTAAGTTTCTCGACGGCATGTCAATCATCCTCAAATTGCCCAACTTTGCCGCAATTTAACCGACCTCGTATCTCTTACGGCTTTCGAGATAGCCATAAAAAGAAACGAATTTGTAGCACCCTGTATACTTGTAAATACTATTACTGCATTTCAATCACTTATCTGCAATCAACTTTTTTGATTAACATTATTAAAATAAAATAAAATCACGTAGTTTACTCTTGGAAAATTACACGTAATGTTAATTTGTGATCGCTCTGTATAATATACGGTATTATTTTTTGGGCAGTTCTTAGTTTTAGAGGAAGCATAAGTTTTTATCAAGAATAACTTTTTTTCGTATCTTTCAATTTTTAGTGCATTTGTCCTCTTGTTAACCTTATCCGGGGACATACTGTACATAATAAGGTAAAATTTCTTTGGGGTGTCGGTCTTTATAAGAGCTTTTAAATTGAAAGGCTTATAGTTATAGTTAATTATCTAAATGTAGTTTAATTGTCAGAATAATAAATATTTTAATTTAAATGATTGATGAATTAGCACTATCATGTATTAATTTATTATTCTTTAATGTTAGAATGTTAGAATAAATAATACTTAGATCTTCAAAGTCGGTTTTTTTTTATTGAATTAGGTTGAAGTGATATTTCTACCATTTCTAAAAATAATCTTTTATTGTTATTAGTTTCGTTACATAAAATATTTATTATTCTGACAAATTAAACTACATTTAGATAATTAACTATAACTTTAAGAAAATCATATATACCTGAAATAAATTTCAACCTCTTTGAATTGACATAAAATACAGATGTGTCAGTGTCCGAACGTCCAATACCCAAAATGTTATAACATTTATTTATTATTTTATTTAAACCTAATGCCAAATATTTTCTCATACGCAATGAAATGTTCGAGATAGAGCTGTAAGCAGTAAGTCATTATTATGTTATATGTATTTATACCTAGAAATCTAATGTTCCATATTGTTGGATTATTAGAATCTAAGCCCTTAATAATATATTAGTACTAGGTATATTAACCCCAAATTCTTTCATGTATTTTTTCCATTCATTTCAAAACCATTTATTTCCTAGGACTTCTTCTTATTTTGCAACGCGTTATCAATTTGCGTCATTTAATTTGCGTTAAAAATCACGCGCTTAGTTGAGCCATCTCTTTGTCGCTAAGTTATCAATTTTAAACATGATTAAAATAATTTCTTTTCGCACCGCTTGATTGAACTTTTATCTAAATAAAACCAAAAGACACTTAAAGTTTTTTTTCTAGAAAATATTACGCATTTCTTATTTGATATAAAAATACGAGGTACAGAATAACAAAACACACTCTAGTCCACACTCTAGTCCGAATCGTCACTCTAGTCTTGTCTTCCTAGTTAGTCACTCTGCTCTGTTAAAATTCGCAAACCTTTATAATAAAACACTTAGTATAATTTGGTCCAGAATTTTATTGAAGAAAAGAAGAGGAATCCAACATACAATTTGGCGCTGCGAACAGGAACTGGTCACGAATCCCACAGGACAACAAAAACGCTCCAGCCGATTCGTTGAATTTCAATTCTTCACACGAAACGACGACGACGTAAAGTAAGTTTCTTTTTTTTCCATTCCTTCCATTCTTGCTGTTTTCTTACTATCTCTCGAATTTTTTTTTGCTTTTAAATAAATCTTGCTCAAAATTTTTATCATTGCAATTTTGCACTCAAATTTGAATTTTACATTCTCTTTTCTTTTCCTTCTTGGACTAGGGTGTCCGTTAATTTTCCTGTTAATTTTCATTTAAGTCATTATTTAGAAAATTTTAGATGTGTGTCTATCAACACAATCTATTTGACTTTATTTTAAGACATTATGTAGTACTATCAAAGAAAATTCTAATCGTTGTAGAATATTCTTTGGTACTATTTAAGTGTAATATTTTTGTGCCTATTTGACTTATTGCTAGTTGAAATTTGACTAATTTATATTGGTGAATTTATGTGAATTTGCTAAAACCAGTGTTCGCTTTATTTTCTTCTCTTACCTTTTATTTTTATGTTGTGATTATTTGCGTAACTTTTATTTGTGATATTCTTCATATTTGTATTAATTTTTATTTCCAAAATTACCTGAATATCATTATATTAATTCTACTATTAATCCTAATGGAAATGCCAATGTTCAATGGACAACTACTTCATCGATTTTTACATTAACTTTTCTATGCTCATTAATAACAAAGCCTTTCGACGGTAATCGAAGTCACCTCTATGAATTTATTTCTAACTGTGACAGTGCATTTAAATTCGCAAAAATTAAACAAATCGAAGCCCTTATGACATTCGTAATTTCCAAAATAACAGGGGGAGCTAAAACACAAATGAGGGATAAATCGATCAGTAATTGGGATGAATTCAAATCTTTATTACTCAAGCTCTATGCAGACAAGAAACATTATACTCAACTAATAGAGGAACTAAATACAATAAAACAAAATAGTAATGAAAATATTCTCTCGTTTTATAATCGAATTGATAAGTTATGCACTAGACTTTTAAATTCATTAAGTTGCCAAAACGAAGACGAAAGGGTTGGTCGAATCGAAACTGTTAAAGAGCTAGCTACTCAAAGGTTTATTTTGCATAGTCTACCTGATATATCTAGATTCTAAGAATCAAGGAACCTAAAACACTCTCAGATGCATTGATTTCCGCTTTGGAAGAAGAGAGAGCCTTACAAATCTCAAAAATTAATAAAATTCCCATTTCTAATAAATATTGTAGTAATTGTAAATCAAAGAGTCATAATACAGGAGATTGTTTTCGTAAAACACAAAACATTCACATGAACAAGGCATTCTCTGTCAATAATAATACCAATGATATGCAAAACTCTAATAAATTTAAACCCATTAATCCCAAATTTTGCAATTATTGTAAAAAACCAGGGCATGTAATTAACGATTGCTATAAGCGCAAAAATAACAAAGTGAAGAATAATCACACTCAAAACAATGCGGCCAATATTCCTAGTGTCTCTGTAGAAAACCAAGACACTTATTAACACAGGGGCCACAGGACGAAGTTTCTTGGGAACGGGCCTAAATTCGCTACGCCTTGTAGGAGTTGTAGGGCATCCAACAAATCTTATAAATACAATTAATTATAAAATAAATCAAAAAAATAAACATTATAATAATTATCTTCCCGGCCCAAGTAAAGAAGATAATTCTATAATCCGTTTTCAGGGAGACAATAGTACTTATGATGATAGTCAGGCCTCAGGTACGAGCTATGTGCGTTGCACTCCTCTGAAAAGTGAGATTCACAAGTCTGAAACGTGTTCATATTATAATATTCTTTTAAATAATCAATATAATATATTTCTAAACACAATTATAAATCAACGTTCGTTCAGATTCTTAGTAGATACCGGAGCGTCCGTATCACTAATCAATAGTGATATTAGCCCTCAAATAAATAATAATGATAAAATTATTCTTAAAGGCTTAATGCGAATTTTCCGATCGGAACAATTGGAAGTTGTTTTCTCGATTTGGGTTTTAATAATCAATCCCTGGCTTTTAAATTTTATATTGTCTCCGAAAATAATAATATTCCCCACGCGATGATGGGATCATAGGCAACGATTTTTTATCTTACTATGGCGCTATAATTAATTTAAGTAAATTAGAGGTTTATCTCAATGCGCTTAGTCGGTCGATTAAAATTTGTCAAAATAATCACTATACTGATATTTCTAATGATTTTTATATTGAACCTAGATCCGAAACTGTAATTGAAGTCTTAATAAATAAATAATGAAAATTTGACTGAAGATTTATGTCCTGAAATTGAAATTACTCCAGGTGTTTACGTAGCGAAAGCTATATTGCGTGTAAATAATGGGAAAGCTTTGACGACAATTTTAAATACCCACAATAGAGGATTACGTATTAATAAAATTCGAATTACTCTAGAATCATTCGAAGAAAATGATTCTTTTATTTTTTTAAATTATAAAAATAGTAAAACTTAAATTTAGATCAACGATTAAAAACATTACATAAAAATCTTAGACTAGAACATTTAAATATGGAAGAAGAGCATTCTGTTTTAGATATTTGCAATACCTATAATGATGATTCTTTCTGCCTAACGAAACCTTGACTTGCACTGAACTTCGCAAAGATGAACTTAAAGTAACCAATCCAACTCCAATTGCATCAAAAGTCTATAGGTTTTCCTGAGGTGCATAAAAAAGATTTGGATCGACAAATTTCCAAAATGTTAAAGCATAAAAACATTTGTGAGTCTGTCTCGCCGTATAACAGTCCCCTTTGTATAGTTCCTAAAATATTAGATGCTGAAAATGGAGATTGGTGATTGGTGGTAGATTTTCGCAAACTTAATGACGTCACTGTAGGAGACTTTCACCCTTTACCAAATGTAGAGGATATTTTAGATCAATTAGGTCATTCGAAGTATTTCACTACCCTAGATCTAGCTTCCGGATTTCATCAAATCCAAATGAAGGAAGAAGATATTCTAAAAACTTCTTTTTTGACCCCTACTAATCATTATAAGTATATTCGAATGCCCTTTGGATTAAAAAACGTTCCAAGTACTTTTCAGATATTGATGAATGCTGCCTTATCTTCAAGGTCTACAATGTTTTATTTACCTAGATGCAGGGTCGTTCCTAGCGAGCGTGTATAGGAGGTGCATGCAATCAGGCGCAAAATTTTAGGTGCGCAAAATCGACGGTCAATCGGTATTCTTTATTACAAATTAAAAAAAAATTCTCTTATTTATCATTTCAATATGTCTAAAAATTTTTGAAACGTTTTTTTTATCATTAAAATATTTTCTGTTACCTACCATATAAGTACTAGGTATAATATTGTTTTGTGTTTTTGTTATTGTTTAATTTATTTACGTTAATTTTATTCTCTTTTAATTTTCTTGTGAATGTACTACTTTTAGTTCCTATTATTTATTATATTTCATAAATAGTCAAGTAAATAATCGTAATGGTATATTAATTATAAGTAATGTTTATATAGTTTTTTTTTGTTTCCTTAGAGAATATTTTTCTATAGCTATACTTACCAAATATTTTTTATGATTTTGTTTGTTTTGGTAATTTTGTTTGTTTTGGTAATTTAATAATTTTCTAATTATTTTTTGTGCGCACCAAATAAACCTGCACATAGGCGCCAGACACCTCAGGAACGGGACTGCCTAGATGATATAGGTAGTTGTTTTTGCTAGTACTATTGAGGACACATTCTAAGAGATTGCAAAATGTCTTCGATCGTTTACGATCTAATCGTTTACTTCTTCAACCTGATAAATGGGAGTTTATGCGAACTGAAGTCGCATACTTAGGTCACATAATAAGTGAGGGAGGTGTCTCTCCAAACTCTGAGAAAATAATTGCCATTCAAAAGTATCCTAAACCTGAAACTCCAAAATAAATTAAACAATTTTTAGGACTAGAACTTTTTTTCAGCATGCCAAACCTTTGACGTCACTCCTTAAGGAAGATGTTCCTTACATCTGGACGGATGACCAACAAATGTATATTTGGACCATTTCAAGAATATTTCATCTAATCATTCAGTTCTTCAATACCCTGACTTCCCTAAAGATTTTATCCTTGACGCATCAAATTATGCTGTAGGAGCCATATTGTCTCAAGGAGAAATTGGTAAAGACTTACCTATTACTTACGCTTCTAGGACTCTAAACTACGCCGGGTGTAATTACTATACGATTGAGAACATTTTCGCTCATAATATCTACGGGAGAAAATTTCTTATTTTAACTGATCATCGCCCACTACCTGGTTATTCAATTGTAAAGACCCCAGTAGTAGGTTGCTGCGTTGGCGATTAAAGCTAGAAGAATATTCCTATGAAATAAGGTACAATCCTGGTTGTATCAATTCAAATGTTCATGCCCTTTCTCGTAACCCTGTACTCTTTATTTTCATAAAAACTTGTTTTCCGGTGAATTCAGAGTCTTACGCAGATTTTATAAAATTTCATTATGAAAATCAAAGCATACCTGATATCGAAATAATTAAGGAAACTATTTTCATAAAATTTCCCAATGTCCTTCTTTACTCCAAAGATTTAGATGAAAATAATACTTGTTTCGAAAGTATATTTTCTACTTATGATCTTAACCAGATTAATTTAAACGAAATCAATGTATGTGATACGATTACTTTAAAAACTGACAATAAGCTTACCTATCTATTGATAGCAAAATTTAATCATTTCGATGAAATATCTTATAACGACTTGTTTTATTCTTTACAAAATTTAAGAAAAATTTTAACGGAAGACAAAATTTACAAATTCTTTCTTAAAAACCCGATAGAAAACTGAGAATTTAAAACAAGTGATGCTTAATGAAATGATAGACTTTTTGTTTTCAAAACATAAAATTTAAGTAACTCTAAATAAACCTAAATTTAAACCTGATAATCGAAATGAAATTATTAAAATTTTTAAAGAAAATCATGAATCAGCTATTTCTGGTCATGCAGGTTTCCATAGAACTTATAAAAGAATTAAAGAAAATTATAAGTGGACTAATATGAAGTCTGATATAAAACATCTTATCTAATCTTGCGAGTCGTGTAAGATAAATGAATTAAATAGCCGCACACCTAAAGCTCCAATGGAAATAACAAACTACTAGCGAAAGACCATTGCAAAGGCAAGCCCTCGATATAGTAGGACCCTATCAGTGAAAAGGAAATCGTTTTATCATCACTGAGCAAAATGAGCTGACAAAAATTTTCGTGTGGAGTCCCAATACCAAATCATGAATCCAAAACAATAGCTGAACAACTTTTGCAGTTCATTTGTCTTTTTGATATTCCTGAAAATTCCTTCCCCCTCCAGAAAATTCTGTACTGCTCCTGTTCGATGAGGAAGTGCGTTATCGGCCATAAAAACAAATGCGTCACCCACTGCACCTCGGAACAGACGCACAACAGCATTTAAAACTTTCTCGATGTACATAACACCAGTTACTTTTCTCTACAAAATTAGCCACGGTGTCCGTGAACCCCTCATAATCCCTCCATTCGCGTCTATGTACGCTAATGTTGAGCCTTCACGCTGCGTACGTGCTAATTCATATATTTTCAAATTTCAAAGTTGTCTTTTCTTGTTTTTTCTTGATTTTTGGCATTTCCTTGGGTTAGATTGGGTTGGTTTTACTTGGTTGAACCCCGGAGCGAGCGAAGCGAGGGGAGAGTCATGCGTGAAGTGAAATATTAAAACGACAACACTGGGCTGCTACCAAAAGCGCAGGTCCGAAGGTCAAAAATTTGGCGTAGGTACGTAGACGTAAGTTAACACTCCCACCTTTAAAAGGGGCACGTGGTTGAGCTGTTTCTAGTCGGGCTTGTCGATCTGGACTACTCTCCAAACTAGCGTTCTTCACGAATCAGCAACCAAGCCAATTCTGTTCGCATCAGACAACATCACATTATTCCATTTATAGGACCATGAGCCACCATTTCTCGAGCCCATTGCAATCGAAAATTTCTTTGTTGATAAGTTAGTTTGGGAACTCGTTAGGGTCTTCTGCGATGCAAATTTACCGCTCTCAATCTGCATGTTATTGTTTGTCGGGAAACATTCATTCCTTCAAGTCCCCTGCTACATTGGGGTTTGGAACCTTCGGCAACATGCACTAAAACAGAGTTTTATCCACAATACTGAAACAGAATTTTTGCACTCGACGCGCGTTTCGCTAACCATGTTAGCATCATCAGGAGATGATTAAAACTGTTTTAATCATCTCCTGATGATGCTAACATGGTTAGCGAAACGCGCGTCGAGTGCAAAAATCCTGTTTCGGTATTGTGGATAAAACTCTGTTTTAGTTCAAGTCCCCTGGATATACCAATTTCAGATTCCGGACGATTTAATTTCCTTCTAGTTTTTTTTATGGTAGTGGCACACGAGCGGTGTGTGTGCGAAGATGTTGATTGACAGGGTTCTTGAATAGCTGTAGGTTGTAATTAGGGAGAAACAGATGTCCTGGGAGTGAGTTCCACAGTGATGCAGTGCCCCAGACAAAGGAGTTCTTGTAAAGCGATGTTCTAGGTGTTTCCAGTTGTACGACGACCTTGTGCGCTCTTGTCGTCTGTCGTGACTGTCTGATAGGCATTGCCAGGGGCGGGATGAGGCGGGACAAATCCTGGGAACATCTGCCGTGAAAGTATCTGTAAAACAGGGACATCTCAGCCACATGTCTGCGGTGTTCCAGACTATCCAGATTCCGGGTCAACGCCGGGTCGCCGACAAGACGCACAGCTCTCTTCTGAATGGAATCCAGCAGCTATAGGGTGTGCTTTGGTGCGTCATCCCAGATGTGCGACCAATATTCTAAGCACGGTCTTATTTGCGCCTCGTAGAGCAAGAGCAACTGCTGCGGTGTATACAGTTTTTGTTGCGAAATAGCGCACCAAGCTGGGGGTAAGTACATAGCCATTTGCTGTACACCAAATGGCAATGAATGCCGAAATTGCCCCGCAATGCCTCTTTTTTACTCAACAATGCCCAGCATTGCACGACAATGCCCTGCATTGCCCAACAATGCCCTGCATTGCCCAATAATGCCCGACATTGCCCCGCAATGACCAATATTGCCCCGCAATGTCCCCCAGTACTCTATATGCCCATCTCTTTTTATTGCATGTGTTAAAAAGAGATATATAATATTAAACAGGGAAAACACTTTTTTATATCTCCTATATAGTTCGCATTCATTTTATTGCCATAATAAATTATATAAAGGCACAAAAAAAACAAAAAATTATTGTTCAGATAGGTTTATTTAAAAACCACACATAACAAGCAGTCAGATTTGTTAAGCATAAAACAAACATAGAAACATAAAAAAACAAACGCGTATTCGCAAAAACAACTTAGGACTAAATCTGATCAGATGAACAGTTTTTTTATATACATAATAACTAGATATTCCAGGAGGTATTTGCTTAGGCCGTATCACAATTCATAGATCACCGTTTGGTAGCAAGAACAGTAGGCATTATAGTCCAGACATAAGTAATAGTCCAGGTCTATTTGGAAGTTTGTAGTTATAAAAAACGCAAACTGAATTTTTTCTCTTAAAACAGAAACAAAATAAAGCTTTTTAAAACTAAAACAAAGTTAAGTTTTTCTTGAACCAAAGAAAACTTAAAACTAAATCTGTCTTGGTTCTTTTTTAATACTTGACCCAGATACCAGTGGTTCTCAAATGCCACAGCATAGAATTTATCTATTGCAGGATCGAAAACGTCAAGTTCTTTTGTTATCCTATCTTCTTCCAAACAGGAGAATGACTCTACATCTGTAGAATCGTCCAAGACGATATCTGGTTCATGTTCCTCTTCTGAAGTATCTCCGATACATTCAGTTTGTTTCTCTTTTTTAGTTTTTGAATTGTCAGCGGGTAACTTCCTTCTTTGAACAGATCTAGAATTGAAAAGCTGTAAGCGATCGGTACTGATTCGTCCCTTTCCCTCATTTAGAAGCCAGCATAATGATGATTTTTTTATTATTTTCGTTTCATTATTTTCCAAAGAGACTTTCACATATGGACTTATCTCATCTAGATCCAAGTTTTTTCATGAATAGTCGGTTAAATCCAATTCAGAAAACGTTTTCTTATGTTCAAATCCTTATCGTTATCAATAAAGTTTTCGAGCATGTCATTTTCTGCAGATTCAACTAGCACATGCTCTAGATCCTGGACAGTTATCATATCAGCTGGTCTGTCTATGTTGATATCCATTGCACGGCACGTTGTTATATGTGCCGTGTCCACTGTGTAAACAACATTTTTATCAACTGACATTTCCAAAGATTCCGCTTCTGAAATTGCGTCTTCTAAGCATTTTTTTAAAATGCCCTCTGTGTCTATGTGTGAAACATATGGAGTGCCGTATTTCTCTTGTAGCAGTTACTTTCTTTGAGGTCGTGTTTCAGGTTGTTCAGGTATTGGATTATTTCAAGCTTGTGGGTAAATTGTTTTAAAGTAAAATTGATTGCAGTAGCCTCGGTTGGTGCCATAGACCTTGTGTGTCGGAAAGTCGTTTCGCAGGCTTGGCTGTTCATTAACCAAAGTCGAAACATTTGCTGATCTAGCGGGTTATCAGTCTGAAATACACGTATTAATTTTATCAGCATTTCGCCATTAAGCTCAATACGGGTGGATGAATTTAATGTGATAAAATTTTGTTGCAATTTTAAGTCCTGATTAAATTTAACTGAAATTCTTGAAAAATTGAAAAAAATGCTTTAAACACAATTTCTTCGAGATCTCAACTTTTCTCTACAAACGCGAAGTTCAAGTAATTCATGATTTTTAAAAATGTTTTTGTTCCATTGCTGTTGTGTACATTTGAAAGCAAGTCAGTTACTTTTTGATCGCAAATTCTTCTTGCGTTTTCATAATTCTTGCGATCTTCGTTGCTTATATTTGAAGATGTCAAAAGATGTGCATCTTTTGAAAAATTTTTAATTAGCTCACTTAGATCTTCAAATCTAGCAGTATATTTTCCAAGAATCAAATTCGTTTTATGGTCCAAAAACCTATTTTTAGGTTTGACTATTATATGTATACTGTCTTGCAAGTAGCAGGTATCAGTATAAGAATGATCCAAATGAGTCCAAGACATCGAATCTCTTTTAAAACCTGCCTCCATATTAAAACGTGCTAATATTCAATTTATTGGCGTTGTTTTTATTTTGTGTTGAAATAAAAAATGAATTTTTAAGGAAATGAAGAAACTGAGGATATTTTTTATTTTAATGTTAGGTACCTATGAAGTTAGCATCTAGTTATGCTAGCTGACATCAATAATATGATTTTTATGCTGTATAAACCCCGCACAAAATGTACCGAACAATGAAAAACCCCTTGAGTAGTTGCTGATTGACTACACGTTCCATGACTTTGGAGATAATTGGAAGCAAAGCAATTGGGCGATAGTTTGAGGCAGTGGTTTTCTTGCCTTTTTTGGAACAGGTTGCACTCGAGCGACTTTCCAAGAAGATGGGTAAATCCCTTTTCCGTAAGACAGAGAAAAATCGTGGAAAAACGGCTGTGGGCGCAGTTCTTTAACACGATGGCAGGTGTTCCGTCCGGTCCTGATGCCTTTTGCGTATCTAGTTCTTTAAGGATTTTACGAATATCACGGTGATGAAATTTGACTTCTGCCATGGTAGTGTTGATGTTAGATATTGGGGAGAGCTTTGCCTTGATGGGGGACGTCTAAGGTAGAGTGCGATGAAAACATTTTTTTCCTTGGCTGTAGTCGCCGTGATGTCTCGTTCGTCTGTCAAAGGTGGGAGAGACGCTTTTGTAAAGTTGCTACTTACTGCCTTTGCTACCGACCAGAAGTTCGTGGAGCCACTGGAGCATTGCAAAAGTTTATTCCTGATCCTCTGATTGTGTTTGTCCCTAGTTTCATCGATCACACGTTGCATTCGTTTATCACTTCGACAAAATAATTGTCATTTTCAGCAGTCTGATTTTGCTGCCAGTAATTGTAGGCTTGCTGTTTCCTACCTACAGCTCTTTCGCTTCTTCTGTCAAATCAGGGCTTTCCTTTTGACGGTAGCTTAATGGAATTTGGGATGTATGATTCCATTCCTGAGGAGGTTACTTGCGTAATCTCTTCGCAGCCGACTGACGGGTCGTTAGTGGCAAAGCAGACGTCGAGCCAAGGAAAATCTAGGTAGAACTCCTTTAGATCGTCCCAGTTTGCAGAATTGTAATGTCAGATTTTGCGAGGCAAAGGTGGATCCTTCTATAGAAGTGGCAATTCACTAACCGTTGTAATAAATTTGTGGTTATCATTGATATCTGCCGGTCTTGTGCTGTTTGTTGTACATCATTTTCGACACCCTCTTCGGCGATCTTTCACGTCGTTTGTTTCTTGGAATTTTGTATTAGTTTTCGATATAGCACTTTGGGTAACTCCCGCAATTTCCACGAGACCAGTTTGAATGAAGTGTCTTGATCTATCCAAATAAGATGTCATGTTTCAAGACATTTTGAAACGGATTGAATGCAAGTTGAAAACGAGGTGAAATAATGCACGAGTACCGGAATTTGCAAAAAAACCGAAAAACAAGTTTATGACTGATATTAGCAAAACAATGTACCTATCGTTATCTTCCTTGGAAAAGGTTCCAATATACATATAAACAAAAGTTTTTTGAATACCATAGCCGTACATAGAGATTTTGTAAATATTTCAAGCTAAGTGTTTACCTATAGTTTGTTTTAGTATAAAACTATTAGGTAGAAAATAAATGATTGACTATGAAATTGACTGGACTTTAGAAAATAAATTATTGTGTTATCTTTCATATATATTTACATATAGGGCTTGTTTTAAATATTTTGAAATGAGCTAACGGTTTTTAAAAAAGAAAATAGACTTGCACAAGAATTAAAAATAGTCTTGGCAAGTAGCGCTAAAAAAGTTCCGGCCCTCGCATCTTATGCAAGTCAGGTTCTAGAAGTTCGCAATTTCGAAGAATTTGGGAAATTGCTGATCTAGACTACTAGCCGTTAGCTATAAATAAATAGTGCGTAACTAATATAAAATTTCTGGCTCAAACTTGAAATCACATATTTTTTAAACTAAACAAGCTATAGTTTTTGGCATCGATTTGCTCATATTGGCCACTATCAACTACCTAAGAGTTGCATCTTTAAAACGTTATTGCCAATTTTGCGTTTTGGTTTTGATATTAAGCAAATAAATGGTTTGTTAAGAGCCATCTCGCATTACATTTTCGGAAATTCATACATTATTGAGAGCTAAGGGTGAGTTTAGCAAAACACCAAATTTCGTTGATACAAAGTAAAACCAACTTATATTATATTTCATAAATTTTATAATACATTTTTATACTTAATACTTGCGTTTTATCGACTAGCAAAGATGAGAGAGAACAGTAACGAGTGATAAATCATTAGAGCAAAATAATTAAAATTAGAGGTTTAAAAGGGTAGATGTGAAATTCGGAGCTAGAGTGTTTTTTTTGTAAAGATGCCCGTTTTTATATTAGCAGATGGCTGACGCAAAAAGGAACGTAAAGAATCGCGTGATAATTATATGCAAATATTATCATTTTTAATAATTAAATTAAGCAAACTGGCGATCAACCGTGACGAAGAAATATAACAGGCGAAATATTAGAAGTGATAAAAGGTTTTGAAGGGGTCAACGGAGTAGTTATTATTTTCGAAAAAAGAATGAATGTGCTAGAAAAATGGGGAAATAGTAGCGTATACCTTAGGGCCCTAATATCATTTTTTAAACGCCGCGTTTGCCAAATTCCGCGTTCCAGAGTTGTTACTTCGATAATAAAAAACATCGGGGGTCGGTCAAGTTTGCCCCCCGTATTAAACAGATTTCAATAATAAATAAAGCATAATTTTGCACACATTTTGCACACCGCAAATAAAATTTTGCACACCCACACAAGGAAAACTAGAACTGATTTTTATACGGGGGGCAAACTTGACCGTTCCCCCCCGTCTGTTAGAAATTTGAAAAATTTTGATGGCACTCGATTCGACAAATTTTGCACAATTTTGCACACCTATTTTCAAATTTTGCACACTTTTCTGGGGAAAGTTATGAGGTGTTAAAAATTTGAATTTTCCCCCTCGTTTGTCAAAATGTGGAAAAATTGTGATGCTGCTAGGTTCTACTAATTTTGCACAATTTTACACACCTATTTTCAAATTTTGCACACTTTTCTGGGGAAAGTTCTGAGGTGTCAAAGATTTGCATCCCCCCCCCCCCC
>MU182257.1:291714-347902 GCA_016904865.1 Pissodes strobi
TGCAAAATTAGTAGAACCTAGCAGCATCAAAATTTTTCCACATTTTGACAAACGGGGGGGAAAATTAAAATTTTTAACACCTCATAACTTTCCCCAGAAAAGTGTGCAAAATTTGAAAATAGGTGTGCAAAATTGTGCAAAATTTGCCGAATCGAGTGGCATCAAAATTTTTCAATTTTCTAACAGACGGGGGGGAACGGTCAAGTTTGCCCCCCGTATAAAAAACAGCTCTAGTTTTCCTTGTGTGGGTGTGCAAAATTTTATTTGCGGTGTGCAAAATTGTGCAAAATGTGTGCAAAATTATGCTTCATTTATTTTTGAAATTTGTTTAATACGGGGGGCAAACTTGACCGACCCAAATATCGGTGAGCTTGTTGAATAATAAATAAATTCAATTCGTCATTTTTAGCTACTATACTATAGAATAATTTGGAGCAATCCTAACACATTGCCTACTCTATAATCGAAACTCAATAGCATAAGGGTGGCGAACGAAAACACTCAACATGTCATAATAAAATTTGTAATTTATTACGGACACTTCAAACGGCTAAGATGATCAGATGACAGCCATGCAAAGGAATTATTATTTTAAAAACACTTTCAAGTTTTAGGTCACTGCAGTGTTCACTGAAAGGTGCGGTAATGGTGATAGTAGTTAGTTCGAGGGGCGGATATTGATCGAAATTGATTAAATCGAATTATAGTGAAAGTATTTCCTCAGGTAGATATAAATAATTATCTCAAAACTTCTTTAACCCATCATAAAATAAGCGGAGACTGGAAATTAAAATAAAACCATGCAATAGTTCTGATTGTTGAGCAAATTGTGACTAACCGCCGTTATTTTGTCGCGTGGTCATTTAATGCTTAACTATTTTAGGTGAAAGTGGGAAGTTTTGACCTATGGTAGTTTAGCACAACTTGATTAAGCGCCGACAAATGATGAGCATTATCTAAAATATGCAAGACTGAAAAGTACAGGCTCAAGAACGTAAAAAACAATAACTGACCAAGCTAACTTTTTAAACATTCTTCGTATCTTCGTTAAAATTTAGGTAAGGCTAAATTTACACAGACGATTTAATCCATGAAGTAGCTTCGCGAATAAAATTGACAAAAATATAGAACACCAAATTCACGTGAAATCTTGGGTGAAATTCTTTGCGAATTCATTCACGTAAATAGAACGTGTTCTATAATACGATACGATACGATACGATATAACCTAATAGTATGCAATGAGCATTCAATGATGGCTATTAACACACGAGCATGAGAGTTACGATACGAGCCGTAGGCGAGTGTCGTAACGGATGCGTTGCGTGTACTATATTTTTTCTACGACCAGTCTTAATAATGAAAAATAATTTTAAATTTTGAAAATTTCAAATTATTTTTTTATTATTATGAATGAATAAATGACGCACAATAATTATCCTGTAACTATTGATAAATCACATTTCTGCTTATTTTTTTTTCAAAGCATCTAGGTATGGGATACCCGTATGTGCTTTTTATGTTCTATAAATATTTAGTACCTACATACATATGCCTAGTATAATTATTGCAAAATGTCCTTAATCTAGTTTAATAAAATAGAAGAAGCAAAACACAATTTAATGAGAACGCAGAAGGAAATGACAAACACACACACACTACATCACAAAACTAGGCTTGATACTATATAGAATAAATGTAATATTTTTCAAAACAATTGTGGGAAAACTTGGGTGTTTTCCAGAAAGTATTTTTTAAAGCTGTACTTGAAGCGATTTTTTTGTCTTCATCCATTCATTCTTATTTGTAATGGGATATTATTGTACAGTTTTGGGCCCAGATAGCTAACAAAATGTTGCCCCGTGTTATTTCTACACAATGTTACATTAAACAGACCATTATGAATGCCTCTAATGCCATACTGATGAAAGATATAATTATTTTCATATTTTTTATGATCATGAATAAAATTACATACTGTAATAACATATAAACTCTTTAGGTTGAGAATTTCATTTGTATACAAAAGGATCGTTGGAAACAGCCTGGTTTTTTTCAGAATGATCTTGACAATATGATTTGGTGCCCGTCTTAGTTGCCACAGATGGACACCACATGCACCCCCCCAAACCACGATCGCATAATTGAACAGCGGCTCGACAAGGGCCCTGTATAACATAATTATTAGATGTTTTCTGTAAAGGAAGTACCGCAAAGTATAAAATTTGTAAATTAAAGATCTATTTTTTTTGCTAACATACAAAACGTGTTCATTCCATTTAAGGTGTTTATCTATAATGACTCCAAGATATCGTGTTTTACTACATTCGACCAGAGGTTCAGAAATGTTGTCCAGGAAGATCTGGTCAAAATCTGGAAGGTTGGCTTCAGTTAGAGAGAATGCTATATATTGTGTTTTTTTTAATATTGCATCGAAGTTTGAAGGTGTCCAGATAGTTTTTGACCTTGGCAAAGCCAGACCTCAACTTTTCCCTCACGCCCCCCAGGTACTACATGAGAAGATTATGACGGTGTCATCCGCGTATGCAATTATCCTTCCCCTCACTCCAAGGTTGCAAAGAGCGTTTACATAAATTATGAAAATGATTGGACCAAACACAGTGCCCTGAGGCACTCCGTGCTCAACCATCCCCCGCTCACTGATCACACTCCCGATCCTGGTACGTTGGGGACGGTCCCGTAGATAGCTGGCAAAGACATCCAAAGCGACACCCCATACCTCTCGAGCACACCCAACAGCATGGAGTGCGATATGCGTCGAACGCCCTCGCCAGGTCTATAAATAGAGCTATACATTTCTGGTCATTATTTAGGCACTCGCCAACCCCGTCAACAAACTCATATATGGCACTAGAGGTGCTCGCTCCTTCAATGAATCCAAACTGATTTTTGGACAGTACACCATTTTTATGTTGAAAAAATCAACAACTCTTGTTTTAAGGCATTTTTCGTAAATTTTTGCCAAATTTTAGATTACACTTATAGGTCTGTAATTACTTACATCGGCTTTATCGCCAGACTTATACACTGGAGTAACTATTGATGTTTTAAAACAAGTAGGGACGATCTCAAGTTTTGAAAATTTGATTTATAATATGCACAACTGGTTGTGTAAGTTCTTTATGTAAAAAATTTATGGTTTTTGAAGATATTTGATCAAATCCAGGAGAACAGTTATTTTTTAAACTAGCTATAATTCTGATTACTTCACTTTCATTTCTAGGTCTGAGATACATAGATGAGGAAGATTTATTTGCGTCAATTTTAAAAGGATTAGTAGGAATATCAATGCTATCTGACATGGATTTACCTATATTTGCAAAATATTCATTGCAAATATCTGCTATATCTTTTTGATTTGTTATATTTTGACCATTATGTTGTATTTTTGTCAGTGGAAGTTTTGTTTTGTTTTCGTTTGTAGCTTCATTCACAAGTTTATACATCTTTTTAATATCTCCTGTACTGTCCCTTATTTTGTCTCTATAATTGTTTTTGGAATCGTTTATTAGTTTTTTAATGCATTCCTGTAGTTTTTATAATCTTGAATTTTGTCGGTTGTGGAATTCTTTGTCAATCCTTTTTTTTTAATTTATCTCTGTGTTTTATAGATTTTATTATACCGTTTGATATCCAAGGTGTTATTTTGTTGTATTTTTGTTTAATTTCTATAGTTTGCTCAGCCTTTTTGCTAATATCAGTAATACCATCAATCAAAAAATTCGTTGCTTCCTCAGGTTGAGTGAAATTCAGAGTATTGTTCCATTCAACAAACCCGGACAATACCTTTAATACTTCATAGTTTATTTTTTTATAGGAATGAGTTGTTAACGCGATTTACATTATTGTTATTGTTATTACTGTGGCCCTTTGAATTATTTGAGATTATCAAGGTAGTAGGATAATGGTCGGTAATGTCGTCTAATATTATAAATGAGTCAATATTTTGAATATTTAATTTTAGCTTGTTTCTCAAAAAAACGTGGTCTAGACAAGAGTTGGACGCCTCTATTGGGACTCCCAAGCACAGGGGGGCAAATCCGTTTGAATTCATCACAGCCATATACTAAAACTGAGCTTTATCCACAATACCGAAACAGAGTTTTTGCACTCGAAGCGCGTTTCGCTAACCATGTTAGCATCATCAGGAGATGATTATGACTGTCAGTCTATATCATGTCAGTCTTAATCATCTCCTGATGATGCTAACATGGTTAGCGAAACGCGCGTCGAATGAAAAAATTCTGTTTCGGTATTGTGGATAAAGCTCAGTTTTAGTGCATGTTGCCGAGGGTTCCAAACCCCAACACAGCCATATACTGCATTACCATTCGATCATCCCTCTTCAAAAGATTTATATTTATATCACCCAAAAAAACATCACCATGACCAAAATTATTTTGCGATTTCAGATAAAAATTTCTCATCAATAAAGTGATCGGTATTTGAAGAAGGTGATCTGTAAACAGCATATACATGGTAGTTGCAAAAGTTATTTTGAAGAATAATTTTAGTTACCGTAATGCCCGATCTCTCAAGCTTGAAATCTTCAAAAACTGGGTTTATATGATTTTTTATAAAGATAACTAAGCCGTCATATTTGTTGAAATTGGCACAGTTATAGTAAAAGCTATATCCAGGTATATTAAACTGAGATGTGGGTTCGAGCTTGTGAGATTCACTCAACAGTATAATATCATAGAAATAAAGTTTATAAGTTTTTAGAAACGTTAAAAGGTTTTCAAAATTTGTTTTAATGTCGCATATGTTTAAATGAAAAATGCTAAAATGGATATCTTTAGCCCTTACTATTTGTCGGAAACTGGTCGGATCCACCATCTTGCTGCTATTATGTTGTTCTATTTCTTCTAAAATTTGTATTTCAAGGTTAGCCATAATTAACCAGTGATCTGGCTATCTCTAGAAAATATTTTTAACTCGGGCAGCTCCAGTCTCCAGCTTCGTGTGCGATGTTATATTGTGTGCCATACTTTTCATTGCTAAGCCTGCAATTTGCAAATTTTTTTATTTGACTTTGGCATTGTTGCATATCATGCTCTCCTGCACATTTCCTAGACGTTATCTGGTTTTTGCAGTTGTTGCTTTTGTGATGGTATAGTTGGCATTTGCAGCACTTGAACATGCTTATGTCCTCATAGACCACAAAGTGTTGCCATCCCAGATAGACCCTTTTGATAGCCATTAGGCTGTGAAAGACTTTTGGAGAGCACTCAGCAAACAGAGTTTTTGATGATTTTTGTTCAATATGTTTGACTTAAGTTATCATGAAATATTCATCAACCTGGAAAATGGAGTTCTGCCTCTTGAGTTGAACCTCAAATTCCTCCTCCGTACAATTTAATGTTACGCCCGGAATCTTGATTTTCGGGTTTCTTAGAGAAGTCTCCACAATGTCATATCCGTCTTTAGGAGACTTGTTTGCTGCCAATTTAATTTTCTCCATTTACTAAGTAAATTGTCTATGAACCGTCAAAGTTAATAAATTTAAAAATCTGTCAAGATCATGGCTGTATTTGATATTGACCGAATATCACTATGATGTTGAATTTTGATTGGTTATGTTATAACCCAGTTTAATAATTAATCGTTAGTATCATAATGAGCTTCATTACGATACTGGTAGTAAATGTATAATAAAACAATAAAAGTATAGGAGTAGAAAATAGTATATTATGCAATAAGCATTTAATGATAGGTATTAAAACACAAGCACGAGAGTTACGATACGAGCCGTAGGCGAGTGTCGTAACGGATGCAAGGGTCTTAATAGCGTTGCGTATACTATTTTTTCTACCGCAAGATTAATTAATTTTTAATTTTAAAATTTGCCAAGTAAATTGTCTATGAACCGTCAAAGTTGATAAATTTAAAAATCTGTCATGATCATGGCTATCTTTGATATTGACCGAAAATCACTGCAGTGGCGTAACTAAGCGGGGAACAACAGGGGCACCAGCCTCGGGCGCCAATGCCAGGGGGCGCCGCGAGGCGCCTGTGAGAGACAACAAAACATTTTTGAAAATGTCTATAAAATATTTAAAAATATGCTATTCAAAAATTTTCTAATATTTGTAACGTCAGACCGCGCGCGGCCTCGCTTCCTATTGCATTGCTCCATGATCCAAGTGCTTCTGTACTCGAGAAGTGATTTATAGCACTGTAGTGTTTTTCTTGATTCGTATTAATAATATAGCAATTTTAAGTATACGACATTTAAATTGGCCAAATGGCGGCCCAAAAAGCAAATTCAGTTCTAGTATTAGTGTGTTTAGATTTGTTTGTTAGATATGTTGTTTTGATTATTTTACAGATAATATTCCCAAAAAAAAAATTATTATGCTTCAGATTTAAATTTCAAATGTTTGTGTATTTTTTTATGTGGGTGGAGGGGGAGCGCCAAACCTTAAGGTTGCCCTGGGCGCAAATTAACCTAGTTACACCACTGATCACTGTGATGTTGAATTTTTATTGCTTATGTTATAACCCAGTTTAATATTGAAACATTAATAAGCATAATACGATACTTTACAGTACGCCACTATGCTATATTGGCCGCTTCTTTCACTTTAGAATACTGTTAACTCTCGCTTCGCTCGCTCCGGGGCGCAACTAGTCATGACTAACTGAAATTAACCCAAATTTACAAAAAGAAACAAACATAACAAATGTGCTGAATTTTTTGAGGTCATGTTTGTTTCTTTTTGGTAAATTTGGGATAATTTCAGTTAATTTTAGTTAATTTTGACTAGTTGCGCCCCGGATCGAGCGAAGCGAGCTGAGGGCCTTGCGTTAAGGGTTAACACTACTCTAAAGTGACGTTAAACCACCAATTAGAAGCGGCTAATATAGTATAGTGACGTACTGCAAAGAATCGTATTATGCTCATTATGATACTAATTTAAAGCAAACTGACTCGACCGTAGATAAAGTGCAAGTGACATTAATCCACCGATCACAAGCGACTAATATAGCATAGTAGTGTATGACTGTAAAGGATCTTAAAGGTTTCATAATGCGCTTCATTTAGTATATTATGTTAGGATTAGGATTATTAGAATCTAAGCCCTTAATAATATATTAGCACTAGGTATATTAACCCCAATATTATTTTGCGTTCCATTCATTTCAAAATCAGTTGTTTTCTAGGACTTCTTATTTTGCAACGCGTTATCAATTTGCGTCATTTAATTTGCGTTAAAAATCACGCGCTTAGTTGAGCCATCTCTTTGTCGCTAAGTTATCAATTTTAAACATAATTAAAATAATTTCTTTTCGCACCACTTGATTGAACTTTTATCTAAATTAAAACCAAAAGTCACTTAATGGTTTTTTCTAGAAGATATTACGTATTTCTTGTTTGATATAAAAATACGAGGTCCAGAATAACAAACCACACTCTAGTCCGAATCGTCACTCTAGTCTTGTCTTCCTAGTTAGTCACTGTGCTCTGTTAAAATTCGCAAACCTTTATAATAAAACACTTCATATAATTTGGTCGAGACTCTTATTGAAGAAAAGAAGAGGAATCCAAGAATTTATGCAATGAGCATTTAATGATAGGTATTAACACACTGATGAGGAAATCGACAATTTTTATCGTACCCTAGAAACGCATGTGAAAAAGGTGCCAGGCAAAGAGCTTAGTATGATAATAGGGGACTTCAACGCAAAGGTTGGAGATACCACAAATGATTTACACCTTCGCTCAGTGGTTGGCCGTCACGGGTTGGGTATGCGCAATGAACGAGGTGAAAGGCTGATACAATTTTGCATTGAAAACAACTTCAGCATATGCAACACAAACTATGAACAGCACAAACGCAGACTCTATACGTGGCGCTCACCGGATGGAAAAACTAAGAATCAAATTAATTACATATTGATTAATACGCGCTGGAGATCATCTGTACTGAATCCAAAAACTCTACCCTCTGCAGACTGCGGAAGTAAACACCAGCTCCTTGTGACTGAATGTAAAATTAAATTCAAGGTCTGTAAACACGCAAAACCAAATGTAGAACTAACACGTAACCTTCTCCAGGATGATACCATAGGTCAAACTTTATGGATAAGACTGCAACAGGAAACTCAACAAAATGAAACCGTTGAGACATTTTGGATTAAGCTTATAACCGCTGTCTCAGACACTGTACGTGAACTGACACCAAGATTCACTACTCGTAAAAAACAGCCATGGATACCTGATTAAACCCTGGACCTCTGTCTCGCTAGGAGAGAAATGAAAAAGGATGGCCTAAATAGCATTGAGGAACAAACAAGATATAACAAGATCTGTGGACTTATACACAGAGGATGTCGCAATGACAAAGATGTATATTATAACAACTTCTGTCAGGAAGTTAACGTGAGTTCTTTTGAGTGTTGGTAAAGACAAAGAAAATTCTACTACGATAGAATTTTATTTGATAAAGATAATTGTTACAGGAGTGTGCTTAGCACCTAGCATAGCCTAGCACAACCATTTTAGGGCAATTAGTATTACAGAGAATAATTTATGCGATTCGAGAAGGTTTAGTTTCAGCTTAGCGCCTACTTCTGTACAATTTTATAGTCTACTCTACATGGGCCAACAAAGTTTAGCCCAGCTATAGATAATATATTTAATTTGTTAAACATTAACAAAGAGGCAAATTTAGAAAATCGACTACAGCCAGCTAAAATTTTTGTGCGAAATACAAGAAAGAATGTTAAAAGAACTAGCAAGGCAAATTCATCTTCAATAATTTTTAAACAATTCAATCTACTAACTAAAATTAACCGAAACTAACCCAAACTAAATAAAACATCTTTGTTATTGCTATTGTTATTAATAGAAGCACTTAAGTATTAGTTGTGTTTAATGGGACTTTAAGCTCTGAGAGCACCAAAAAGCCTCAAACCCCTTAAAATGGTTGTGCTAGATCTAAGCTGCTGAGCAAAATCTCACCCCATTAGGGGGGTACTAGCTCTCAAAATAGTTGTGCTATCCTATGCTAGGTGTAAGCTTGACGGAAAAATTTTAACTGAGGGGCGGCTAACAAAAATTCACCCCATCCCCTATATATTCAACTGCAGGGGTGTGCTTGCTCTCAAAATAGTTGTGCTACCCTATGGTAGGTCTTAGCTTGCTATGCTAGAAATTTAACGGAAAATAATAAGTTAGGGGGGGCAGCATTAACCTGCCCGCCCCCCCTTCGAATTCAACAGCATTTTCGCTCTAAACCGTTGATGTGCTAGCTCTAAAAATTGATGTGCTAGGTTGTGATAGGTGCCCTTTATTTGTGCTAGCATTGTTGCAAAAAAATCCACCCCTCCCCCCCCTCCGGAATTCAACAGCGTTTTCGTTCTAAACTGTTAGTGTGCTAGCTCTAAAAATTGATGTGCTAGGTCTAAGCTGCTGAGCAAAATCTCACCCCATCCCCTATATACTCAACATTAGGGGTGTACTAGCTCTCAAAATAGTTGTGCTATCCTATGCTAGGTCTAAGCTTGCTGTGCTAGCCATTTGACGAAAAAATATTAACTGAGGGGCGGCTAACAAGGTGATCTTTATTTGTGCTAGCATTTTGGCAAAAGGAATCCAACGAGGGGAGGAGCAGGTTAACGCTGCCCCCCCCCCCCCCCCCCCCGAATTCTACAGCATTTTCGTTCTAAACTGTTGGTGTGCTAGCTCTAAAAATTGGTGTGCAAGGTACCCTTTTTTTGTGCTAGCATTTTGGCAAAAGGAATCCAACGGGGGGGCAGGTTAACGCTGGCTCCCCCGAATTCAACAGCAATTTTGTTCTAAACTGTTGGTATGCTAGCTCTAAAATTGGTGAGCTAGGTTGTGCTAGGTGCCCTTTATTTGTGCTCGCATTTTGGCAAAAGAAATCCAAACAGGGGGGCAGGAAAACGCTGCCCCCCCCCCCCCCCCCCGAATTCAACAGCAATTTTGTTCTAAACTGTTGGTGTGCTAACTCTAAAAATTGGAGTGCTAGGTGCCCCTTATTTGTGCTACCATTTTGGTAAAAGGAATCTAACCGGGGTGTGCTAGCTCTAAAAATTAGTGTGCTAGGTTGTGCTAGGTGCCCTTTATTTGTGCTAGCATTTTGACAAAAGAAATCCAACTGGGGGAGGGGGGGGGGGTAGGTTAACGCTGGCCCCCCCGAATGGGTCTAGCCTCTCGAATACTAACCAGAGTAGAGATCTCTTTTATAAAATTAAAACAATAACCCGAAGCTTCATACCAAAATCGTATGCTACAACAGATAAGAATGGCGTACTGAAGACGGAATTAGATCAAGTCTTTGACATATGGAGAGAGTATTGTCAGAGCCTGTATGAGCCCGTTCTCACTTGTCGGGTGTAGGATCCGTTTTTAATCGGATGTCGCCGTCTCTATTCACACTAGTCGGCTACATATATTTAGTAGTATTAAATATATGGTCGACTGTCGTACCCACTGATATACCCGATCGTAGCTGGAGCAGAGACAAGGAATGGAGCCAATTTCGGCACTCTCCACCAGGCGACTGTGCGCGGTGGACGTCGACGAAGATTTTGTTGTGCTGTATTATTTTAGAAGAAAACAAGCCAATAAAAGAAAATTTTGGGTGCACCCAATCCCGAAGGAACGATTTTCATTGGGAACTTTTCAAAGTTTAATCATTCAATCGAAAACTGACAAACATAAGTGTTTTAATTATTTTATCTCCGTTACTGTTTAACCTGTATTCGGAACACTTAATGAGAATAGTGCTGGAAAGCTGGGACGGCGGTTTTGTTGTGGGCGGTCAAAAAATTTCAAATTTAAGATATGCCGATGACACCCTTTTGGTTGCCAGTAATGAAAAAGAACTGACGATGTTCCTCGAAAGACTCGAATCTGTGAGCTTAAGATATGGGTTGCAAATAAACTACAAAAAAAACGAAGATCATGATTATCAACCGAGAACAAGAAGGTGCTCCACAATCACACAAGGTGGCAAATTACGATGTCGTCGGAAAGATCGTGTATCTAGGGTCAATAATAACATCAAATGGGGACTGTGAACCTAAAATTCGTAGACGCATTCAACTGGGTAAAACAGCTATGAGCCAACTCACCAGAGTATGGAAAGATCGCAACATCTCAATCCAAACAAAAAAAAGCTCTAGTAAAATCACTGGTATTCTCAAATTATTGCTCACGTCCTGGACAACCACCACACATCATGTATGATGTAATGGACTAGGAAGAAGATTAACACACGAGCATGAGAGTTACGATGCGAGCCGTAGGCGGGTGACAGGGTCTTAATAGCCATTAGATGTGAGTTGCATGCACTATTTTGTCTACGACCAGTCATAATAATGAAAATGTCCAGCCTCATTAAATATATAACATATAATTTTTAAAATGCATTAAGTAAATTGTCTATGAACTGTGAATCAAAGTTGATAAATTTTACATCTGTCATTATCATGGCTGTCTTTGATATTGACCGTATATCACTGTGATGTTGAATTTTGATTGGTTAAAACCGAGTTTAGTAATGAACTTCATTACCCCAATCAATTAAAGTATAGGTCGGAGCACTGATGAACAGCCCAAAAAATCATGAAGTTTTTGAATCATGTAAAGCAATTGGTAATTTATGAAAAAAATGACGAAGAAAATCCTGGATTAATTCACTAGCCTAGTATCTCCACTTACTTAATGATCCATTATTTCTAGAACGCCCTGGATAGAGATATTTTTCTTTAAAAGCATCTTACTTTTCTACTCTTATCTATATATCGCTAACTCATTAAATCAATTAAACAATTTACATATTTTTAAAAATATTAATAATTATGTTAGAAGTCTCCCAGGGTTATCAAGTAACGACAATTTCGAGGTCCGTTCCCGTTCGTTCGTTAAGCTTGAATGCGTTAATTAAATACTCTTTATTATTCTATTTTCTATCTTAATTGCAAGTACCCAAAATATAAATCCTTTAAGCCGATAAATAGGTATACACATTCTATCTCTATAGACACTTTACTCTCCGTACTAAATAAAATTAATACAAGTGAAAGTGGAAGCTTTTATCGAGGAAAGAATAGTTTCGACAAAGGATAAAAACTTTGTAAACAGTTCCTAACTCTGATGCATCAATCGATTTGTGACGTCCGGTCTAAGGGTTTCTTTCTATCTTGTTCGTCTTTCATAAAAAATTGTTTATGTCTCCAAAAGTTAATAGAATTTCCTTCAAAACAAAACCATTAAGGAGGGGAAAATGGAAAGGCCTCGAAAACAGCGGCACGCATATTCCCGAGGACTTGGATAAAATATAGGGCTTCACATTTTTGTTGAAATATGAACTTAAAAAGGTAGAATACCAGGAGAGGGATTCGAAGAAGAGCATTAATATAATATCAACATACATATCTACTTTCAAGTTTTTCTAATTTCTTCAATTATTGCGAGTTAGATAAATGGGAGGAATTTTTGAGAAGTACATTTATGTTTAAAAGCTTCGCAATCAGAACTGAGATCAATTTCTAATTCTCTTACGCCATGTAAATTCAGCGCAAGAGCCGTCTACGTACAGGATAAGGTACAGGATTATTGATTATAAATTCATTTGATTAGTTGCAAAAAAACTTTAAATATAAAAGTTGCAGTGTTTTTTTTTTAATTTTGTTATAGTGTTACACCAAAGCAATCGAGCATCACATTTTTTAAGATATAACATAAATTTCTCATTATTTAAATGGATCCCCCAGTATATTATTTTTCAGTTTTATAGACCTTTTAGGTCCCTATTCGTATATAGTTTTAGGAAGTTTTTGTGTAAAATAAGGGAGATACAAGCGTTTTTTAAATTTTGAAGACGTTGGCCATACACGCAATGTAAACTCAAAATAACGTCGAATGTTGACCTTACCAAGTGTTTAATAATTATTGTTAATTTAATAATGAGCTTTTTGGGAGGTGAAGAAGGCGTTACATTTGAAGTATTTATTAAAAATTATGATGAAAAGCGAGCACAACGGAAATATAGAAAGCTGGATAGTATATATCTCTCGCCTCTCGACTGATAATTATTCAAGGCGCCGGCGCCGGCTTTACATTAAAAAAAATATAAAAAATTTATTGCATTGATTTTTCTTAATTTTAAAAAAACTAACATGTTTTTAATCAATATGGAAATATATATTTGTAAATTTTAACAGTTTTTTTCATTATGAATTTGTCAGGGAGTAGTATAATAGTTAGTGTTGCATCTTCTGAAGATGACTGGATTGGCAACGCAATTTGGCGAATATGAAACAGAGACATAGATCAATTTAAACTATCGGCAACATCATAATAATGAGCTTGAGTAAACTTCAGTGTCTCTCCTAAAAAGAAAAAATGGGAAGCAAAAAAAGTATGTCAACATCGTGTTCATTGCAACAGCGTGTTCGTCGTCCATACACCGAAATATACTGAATTTAAATGTTTGCAAATTTTAAACGTTTTTTATTTATGGATCTGTGCGGCCATTCTTGAAATAGTAGAAAAGGAGGACTCCCTGGGGACTACTCACTCACTTCTTCTCCCGAGTTTTCTCGTTATATTTTATCTATTGATAAAAATCCTTTATAAATAAATTATTACATTAATTTTTCTTAATTTAACAAAACTTCGTATAAAGACAATGACAAAACTAATGTGTATAGCCACGCAGTATGTCAACATCATGTTCATTGCAACAGCGTGTTCGTCGTCCATACACCGAAATATACTGAATTTAAATGTTTGCAAATTTTAAACGTTTTTTATTTATGGATCTGTGCGGCTATTCTTGAAATAGTAGAAATGGAGGACTCTCTGGGGACTACTCACTCACTTCTCCCGAGTTTTCTCTATGCATTATTCTTGAAATCGGGGAGTATGAGGAAGAAAGGAACACTGTTGCCAATTTTCAGATGAGAATGTTGACCAATCAAAAGGCAGAAAACTTTGACTGCCAAGAAGAAAGCACATACCGACATACCTAACCCTAGTTTTTGAATTTAAAATTATTTATTAGGGTGAAAAACTGAAAAAATGTGATTTTAAAGGTGTAAAGTCAGTAAAGTGTTTTAAGTTCATATCTTTGGCTTTCCTCATTCATTTCGGCACGTATATAGGTTCATTATTTTAATCTTAAAAAACCAATATTACATACGAAAAGTAATGAAATTACAGTCGGTTCTGCCGAGCAAAAGAACTGAACTGAACAAAAAGAGTTAATGTTAATGGTGAATTTCTTACAAGAAAGGCCCCAAATGTATACAGGGAAATTTGCTCCACAAGATACAGGACCTCATTTTAAAGCTTTGTGGGAAGAACTTGCCACAAAATTAAATGCCCTCCCTTATGTCAGTAAAGCACCCAATTAAAATCCATTGCAAATCACAACCCAAACGCTAAAAATGAAAGATGCTCGTGCTCGTCTTTATGTAACTTGAAATTGCTACAAAAATGATGAAAGATGTTTGGTTTTCTTCATGTACCTATCAGAGATTTCAACAAAAACAAAAATGTAAACCATAGAAAAACACTGGTTTTTAGGTTATGTAACGTCTATTTCTACTCCTTTTCGCCTTTGTCCCTACTTTAGATCAATAGAAACCAAGAGTAACTAGGGAGAATCCAATTCTATCGCCTTACGAAGGAAAACTTTTCAAGAATAAGCCATTTTTAAATTTGATAGAGACACGCCCACATTACGTCACACTCTCCCAAAATATCTACTCCCCGAGATTCAAGAATAACGGCACTGGAGGGAGTAGTAGTGTTGCGTCTCCGAATGGATTGGCAATGTTGGCATAGGGCAAACTGACGACAGGGCCGGATTTACCACTAGGCACACTAGGCAATTGCCTAGGGGCGCCAGCGTTAGCCAGCGTTTTGGCTTTTTAATTAATTGATACCTGAGAAAAGGGAAAAACAATAAAAAGAAACTACCTGAATTTAATTTAAATTATTTTTTTTTCAATAATAATTAAATAATTATTTCTTATTTTATTTGTATAAAGTATAATCTGATTGCACTTATTTACTAAAAACAAAGATAATACGCCAAAGTCAAGACGTCAAAATAGCGCATAAAATGTTCACATATTCGCGTTGGGGTACAGATTTGCCTAACGCCTCAGCCTAATATAGCAATCCTTATTAGTTAACAAATCTTGTGAAGCGATACTATATCCAAAATAGCTCTGAAAAACCGGTAACAAAAGCTGAGGCCACGGGGCTTCTTAAGGATTTTAATTCATAAGAAATGGGAATTTTAACTGCATCTTGGTCCGACGTGCTGGAAAAACGTCGTCAAGCCAGCAGATCACTCCAAACTGTCGATACAGATTTATCTACCGCTATAAAAGTCTATAAGACATTAACGGGGTATTTTGGATCTATTAGAGATAACTATAATTTTTATGAAGAGCGGGGAAAGAAGAAAATTACAAAAAAGACCAAGAAATAAAAAACAAGAACACAATTTGATGAAGGCGGTGGCGTAGATGTCACGTTTAATGGAAAAAGTGAGCTTAGGATTAACATTTATAATAATATTCTGGACTCCTTGAAAATTTTGTGTTTTAAAGTAATATAAAAACTATGGATGATGCGGAGATCCGCGCTAATTAAAAAATATTGCAAAATTTATATTTCCATGATTTAGATGAATCATTCATTGAGGAGATCCTCCAATTTAAATAGAAGAATTTGACGATATCAGCAATATCAAGCACTATCTTAAATTTATTAGATACAGAAACTTTGTAAATATCGAGATAGTGTCAAGAATTTTGTTTAACACTACCAATTAAAAATACATCAAGAGTAAGATCATTATCGATACTAAATCGAACAAAAACGTATTTACGGAACTCCGTTGGCCAAGAAATTCTAACCAACTTGGCGGTTCTTTCTATTAACAGTGACATTATTAATAAAGTTGATTTCCAAGAAATAATATGGGAGTTTGCCAAAAAATAAAGAGTCGAAAAAGAATATAAAATATTTCTTGTTCAAGTTTATTATTTTTTTTTAATGAACTGTTACCCATTTCATTTTTTGTTTGTTCTTTTATTTGTATCAAGAGTATTATTATTAGTGTATTTATAACGCAGTACTCAGTATACCTATTTTTATGTTACGTTGACAAGCAATATTTTTAATAAAAAATATGTGCAATTTTTTTGCCTTATGATAATACCTTAAGTTCTTAACCTTATTTCCCTTTTATACCAATACGAAAATTGTTGGGGGGCGCTTGGAAAAAAGTGCCTAGGGGCGCTTTTATTGTAAATCCGGCCCTGACTGACGAATATGATATAGAGAGAGAGATCGCATTATGAACAAGAGGAATTAAAACTATCTGCATCATCGTTATAATGAGCCTGAGCAAACTTCAGTATATTTGAGTAGTAAGAGAAAATAGGAAACACAAATTTAGTTCAAATTTATCTATTGGGTCATACTATTTGTTTTTCTCTTTCAATATCGGTATATATTTTTAAAAATGTGTGAAACCTAGGAACATGAAGATTACAAGAAAACCTTCCACTCTGTGCCGCATTCAGAAAGTACTACGAATTCCTCTACCTAAATTCACTCTCCAATAAATTAAATAACACCAAATGCAGTTTGCAGATTAAACATCAGAACAAAGTAGAACACGAAACTAACGAACTACCTTCTCAATTTGGATGAAATCAAAATATATGCACCAACAGAGACAGAAATGAAAGGGCAACTAAAATATTTGGAGGAAACAACAGCATATACTGAAATGGAATTCGGACATGGTAAATGCAAAACATTATGTATAGAATGAGGCAAATGAAAAGACGAAATAAATGCAGAAACTCTTAACAACGAGTTACTAGATAAGATGCAAAAAGATGAAAAATACGAATATTTGAGATTTCTGCAGGACAAAAGGGTAGACCAGTCAGCAATAAAAAAGCAACTTACAGAATATAAGAAACGCGTAACATTAATCCTAAACACGAAATTAAATACGAAGCACTTATTTAAAGCTATTATATATTCCTTTGGAATAATAAAATGGACATAACAAACCTAGAAAATATAAATATACTTACTCCTAAGATCTGAATTGACAAAACATAGAAAACTACACACTAACTCATGCAAAGAGAAACTTACAATAGATAGGAAAGTAGAAGAAAGTGCTATTTTAAATGTAATATACCTAATTTTTTAATGATTTCAAATTTTGTATTAACTTTTGCATATTTTTTGTACAATATATCATGTATCAAAACTTAACGATTTTCGAAATATTGACGATTTTAGAATTACAAAATATTTAGATTTTTTCGATATTATTGCTTATCTATTTAGACACGAGCTGCTACACGGATATAAAGGTAATTTTTCAGATGTCATCGTATTCATGTTTAAAACCTGATTTACTAATACGTCTTTAGTTTCTTTTAATATTTGACAAAGTGAGCTATAATATATAATTTTTAAATTCTATTTGCTGAATTTGGAAATAAAATACTAGGTAATTAAAACTTAAATCAACCATAAAGAAGAAAATATATAAAACCAACCTAAATTAAAGGCTTTCTCATAAATTATTTTCTGGCGTTCCAGTGCATTTATAATTGCTTCATTCTCATTATCATTTAAATTTATTATTTCTTCGAAAATGTTTCTCTGAACTTCTTTAATATTAATATTGATCAAATAGCCCAAAGGAAGATATCCATGGCATGGGCATTAAATCTAATTATTATGAAATGTTCCTTATAGCCAGAATATTATGGGAGGTGCTCCATCTTGCTACCAAATTATATTTGTACCTGGTTTATCCAGAAAGTGTTCAATTTAATTTCCCGTAAGTTCCAGTTAATTGTTGAACTGGTCTAATTTTAAAATCATGGTATCCGTATTAACTCAAAGTTCTCTGAACTGTTCCACCACTAACTCTCTGCTTTCGTGGTGACATAACAAGTATTTTATTGAGATTTGCATAAGTTATTAAAGCAATGACGTTAAACAAAGATTATATAGCGATCATATGTCTTTAATTAGGAGGAATTAATATCGCAATATTAGTCATATTTAATCCAATAAAATAAAATATTGTATAAAAACCTAAGACCAAAAGTAAATTAGTTTCACCAAAAATACTTATTTGGTAATTAATTATAGAGTAAATGTTGTGCCGAATGAAACATTCTATTTGAATCATTCACCTTTCAAACATAAGCTTTCATTGGTATCAAGTATCATTATTTTTGAGGAATAACTGACTATTTATAGAGCATATAATTCAAATAAAGATAGATTTTTTGAAAATAAAGCGATATAATAAGATCCCTTTGTTCGTTTCTTTGGTTTGTACTTTTCTTATTTAGCTTTCTCGTATTCATTGATTAATGATACATTGATACCAGATAGTACTCTCCGAGTTCTCCGATCATTTTCATTTTCCCTATATTGTTCTCGCGTTCTTGTGGCGTTATTATCATTCTTGAAATAAAGCTCGACCATTTTCGAAATTTCAACAATCGAATAGTAATTTTGTAAAATATTAGCAAAAAATAAAGGTGAATCAAATTTCAAACATCAACGCCATGGCATTGGAAAAATAAACCTTTATCTCCAGGTAGCAGGAAGCATCTAAATAGGTAAGCAATAGGCTCATTTTCAAATTTTCAAAAATAATTTTATTGAAAAGACCTTGACATATTAAGTTGATACACAAAAAATAAGATTTTTCTGAAAAGTCTAAATCGGTGAAAATAATTATTAAAAAAGTGCCGCTGAAACATTGTAAAGGCGTGACGACATAAGATATGAAGGTCGCGTTGGTATATATAATGACAGTAACAGAAATGTCAGCATTCTCGCGGCGCGGCGCGGTTGCGCGGGTCGCGGCCTAGCAAAAGAACGTAATCCTATTTTATTACGTCACATCCCCGATCGAGAATCGAATTCTGCATATAACTCTTATATCTCAAGAACCGTTTAACGGATTGATTTAAAATGCTGAATATGGCTTATTTTTATGAAGTATTTTGGATAGGTAATAGAAATTTGATTTTTTTTTAAATGAGCATATTATATCGGAAAAATCATAATATTTCGTAATTCTAAGACACTCAATATTTCGAAAACCGTTAAGTTTTGATACATGTTACATTATACAAAAAAAAAACATGCAGAAGTTAATAGAGAATTCGAAAAAATGTAGTTTATAGCATTTAAAAAACAATGGAATGTGCCTTGCTTTTTTAAAACACCATGTATACATTTAAACAAAAGCATGTGTAAAAGCAGATGAAATCAAACTTTTGTTCTAGACATTTATTTCTAATTTAAATAATATTAGAGATATTTCCATATAAAGACTTATCTGGATCATCTTGTACTTTGTTCTTTATATAGCTTTAGTTTAAACATTGCTTCCATTCATCATATTAGTGCATACCTAGTCCGGAAAATATATTTAGGGAAGGAATTTGTTTTTGTTTTGTATATAGCCTCTACATTCACGTTGTGTTTGTCTTTTGTCATTACCATTCTTAATAAATAAATCACGTTTTTCCAATTGCTCAATATTAAAACAACAATATTATTGAACGCTTGGTAACGTCAAAATTCAAAATATAACCAGACGCCAATTTCAGGTCTCACTTCAATTTTTCAAATTTAAAAAGCGCTCATTTTTCACAAAAAAAATCACGGCTATATACTGTTCAAGAGAGAACTAAAAGCTCTATAAAACTGAAAAACACTTCAGGGTCAACTGGGGCTAATGTAATACAGTCAAAATAATGGGGCTATTATAATACAGCTAGCTCAAAAATATTTAGTCTACAAATTATTGTAAAAAAAATTGGCGACGTAGACAATTATTATATTGATATTTATAAATATCAATCAGTAGCTTTAGTGAAAAAACAAACTATTGGGATCCTTCTTGAAGTTGAGGTAAAGTTGCAGGAAAACGCTACTTTATAAACCTGTTTCTATTGAACGACAAATTAAATACATAAGAGTAATATGTATGCCGTAGCTTATAGAGGAAGTATTAAAATATACACAAGAAATTGAGTGAAAGTTAGACTTGTAAAGAGCAGCGATTAAGTAGGAAGAATTGATTTAAATTAATGAGTATGATTTAATTATATCTGCCAAAAAATGCGGGGTGGTTTTATATAAGTCGAATGACCCAAATTTTTTATAACCGCTTGATATATTTCGAGAAAGAAAATGTTATCTGTTAAAATTACGCGCGAGGAGCGTTGAGGCGAAACGAAATAAATTATTTATTCAATTAATTGTACTGATAAGACTAATTTTAAAAACAGTTTGCGATATTGTTATGAATTGAAGGAAAATAACTAAATACGTCTTTGCTTATATACAGGGTCGAACAAAACATGAAATTAATTGGCTGTGCCACCCTTTAAGTATTAAAAAATGCTGAAAGGATGGCTGTCAAAATTGCAGGGGTAATTGTAAAGGGCAATAGTGTACCAAGTATTTTAAATCTATCTCCACAGAATTATAGCGTTGTATCAAAATAGCCCGTAACTGTATCAATAATAACCCCAAACGTTGTATTTTTACTGATGTCAACTATTGGTTTTCTGGATTTTTTCCCTCAAGACTGGGCAGAGAACCCCATTGCATTGCTTTGAACTAGGAATTTTTTGAGATTTAAAAAACAAAAATTAATTTTGTTTTGTAAAAGTTTTAATTTTTATATCATAATAGCCCCAGCTGACTCTACCATATTAAATTAATATTCCTTTTAAAAAAACGTTTCATGACATAATATGTCAAAAACGTGGTGATAGATTGTTTTTGTGTAATACCATAACGAAATCCATAAAAAAAGCACTACAAGTTTTTTGTAACTCAACAAATGAATGAGATAAATGGGCGCTCCAATACTCCATTTATAATCAGTAACCCTGTACATGAGAAATAACGACATTCAGTTAACGATTCTGCTACTAATACCTAGTCCGTCTTTTTTTCGACTGAAAAAAATATATCCCCTCTCTTCCACTAGAAATGATAGAAAGCAACTGCCCTGTAGGTTTCTACACGATTTTGTGAACTTATTTGCACTTGCTCTCGAACTTACCTAAACTTTGAAATACGGTAAGCTGTTCCTTATCAGGCACTGGTGCCTTTCCCAGGATTACCTCACCAACCTCGGCTTTCATCTCCGCGCCATAAACTTTCAGTGCTGCTAACTCTTTATTGGCGCCAGCCCAATTATCCACGTATACGTGAGCATGCTTGTACGTTTCTTGGTCCAACTCGTAATGTTTCTCATTTAGTGTAGAACTTACTACGCCGACCGCTAAAATGGAACATTTCTTGTCATGCAATAATTGCAAAATTTTCCAGCAGCGAAAGTACAACCACACCACGGTCCTTTTATGGATCTTAATTAAACCAATGGGAATCCACAACAGTGACAGTTAATGGGCGGAGCTAGATGCAATTTATGAAATTTGAAAAATATAAAAACAAAGCCAGTAACTTTTTCTGTTGGATTAGAACTGATTTTGGGCATGCCTTGGGTTAGTTTGGGTTAGTCTCAGTTGGTTGCGCCCCCGAAGCGAGCGAAGCGAGCGGAGGCGTTTTCCCTCGCTCTGCCATTAACTGTCACTTTTGTGAATTCCTATTGGTTTAATTAAGATCCATAAGGGGACCGTGGTGTGGACGTACTTTCGCTTTTCAGCAACGTTGTTAAATTTTCCAATTTGTCTGTGGGCATCTTTTTTTTTAAACTGAAGCGTGAAACACCCCTTTTGCTTCTACTGCAGTTAATTGCCGATATAAGAAATTGATAATACCGATTATATCGAGGCTGATACTATTCAATTCAGAGTCTGTAGAATGTGCATCATTTGAGGTTGTCTAAAAATATCTTAGCATAAGCTCAGTTTTTACACTTGCTTTAAAGCGGCACTTGTGCATAAAAATAATGTGAGTATCTCCCGATTAAAGTTAAGTTCATAGTACATTAACACCCAGCGAGTATATTTTTTGCTTTAAAAAAATGCAAAATCTGAGATGTAACTTTTCACAATCATAGTATAGTGACTTGAGGGTTCCATTTGAGTAAAAGCAAATCCTTTCTAAAGTAGATCGAGTGTGTCAACGTTAGTAAATTTTTAAACAGACCCATCTCAAAAAGACATGCTGACCACCCCCCTCCACCCCCCTCAAATTTGATAAGTGGATTGTTTTAGTTTTGTTGTTTTTCTCAAAAGCGGTAAGAGATAGAGCAGTCGTTTTGGTGCCATTTGATAGAGCACAAAATTCTGCATAATGACTATGACCTTATTTTTCTTTATGTTTTTAAGGTAAGGCCACAGAAGATGAAAAAAGGGTGGGGGCTAATCACAAAGACACATGTTAATCAATATCTTTAAAATCGCTTAAAAACAAAAAAAAATAATAGATACGAAAATTATAGATTAGAGTTTCTCCATCGATTGATATATAACATGTTTCTTTTTATCTTTTAAAATAAAGCCACCAGTGGCGTACAATAAATTTGCGTAGTAAGAGGAATGCCTAAAAATGAATATTTTTGGTAATATTCCTCTAAAATATGATTCATTTTTTGTATTGTATGCGTGCGCGAACAAATTAAAATATAATAATAATCAGGAACATCTTGGTAGGTAATGAAAGTAAATAAGTAAATAATTTAACAATTTTTAATTTCAACACAGAAACCGTTAAAACTAAAAGTATGAAAAACCTTGTCTAACCTCTTACATATTTTATTTCTTAAATTAGTTGCAATATTCTACATACAACCATAGTGCAATTTATGATTTTTAAAAAATTTGCATTTTGGGCCACAAATTTTACATTGACATTTTAATAAAATACCGGATGAAATTTTTTCATTTTTCATCACGGTCCATAGTGGCGTCCATTTATTGTTTAGGAAAGTCCATCTCCATTTAGACAGGCATGGAAGTTGTACCACTGGTTGGCACAGCTTACCCCAAACAAATCCTGCTCGAAAAATGCATCGCTTAATATGCAGTGCCAAAGCATTCATTGATGGGGGTAAATTCTCAACGGTTCGGTTTTTTTGAGCAAAAAGATGCATTTGGTAGACGACACCGATATCTTTGGTTTCAGAATATTTGTCGCACGGTATTTTGGCGCGGTGTTGCACCGCTTTTGCGTTTCGTCCCGGGTCTACCTACTGGACTCGTCAGTAAGGCGTCGGTAGACCCTGCCGTATACGCCGGGGTACAGCTTGTTCATATTTGGAACTATTATTTGAAGCGAGAAGGCATCGTGAGTCTGCGGCGAGATGTTGGCGGATTAATGGTTGGTGCTGCCACCTGTGAGTCGGTGGATGTAATCCGCCACAATATTATAACAAATTCTGAAATAATATTGAGTTGTTCCGATGTAAGTTCTTTTGAATTCAGCACTAAATCAATGAACGTACGTGTAATCTTTTTCCAAAAAATTAAGAGGTGGTGTCGCAACCTCTAAATGAGTGAAAAAACGGAAGAGCCAGACTTTTCTCATTAATTTTGTTAGCAACTTCCATACAAGAAATATACCTTAGGTTCTTACCAGTGCCAAACTCAATCCATACGTCTTGATTTTTATTTTGATACTGGTAAAAAATTGCAAGTGCTAAATCATCAGTATCGACAGATTTTATGACAGTTTTTTTATAGCCGTCTTCAATGCAATTGTACGCGTGTACGAAAATTCGTGTGTCTCCTTATGATTGCGCAGTGATATTTTCGTTAAACTGTTTGAAGGTGGGTTATACAGTACTTTTTCGATAATACTACCCACTATGACTGTATTTTCAGGCAATAGTATTGTGTTAAGGTATGTGGAAATTATATCAAATAAATCCCTTTTGTTTTCCGCCACCCTTAAAAAATCGCATCAGTTATTTGGAATGGCAGTAGTGTCCCGAACTAGCTTTCGATTGTCCTTTCCCCTGGATTCTCTTGTTTTTTCCTTTAAACTGTTTGGTAGATAAATATCCCATATTATATCTAATCTTTTTACCCACCTCAAAATATTTAGCAAATAAGGTCTTATAACGTTTGATAAATATTAGCTAAAATTCGATCAAGCTTTGGGCTGAAGTATGTGCAAAAGAGCAGCCCCATCTACGAGAACAGCTTCATTCGTCTACACTTGTTATATACATATCAAGGCCACGAATTAAATCAGATTTGGTTCCGCGGTACATATTTTCCAATTTGGCAAGAGGAGGATATGGGTGATTTTCAAATTAAAAAATCTTGTAAACCACCGTCTCGATTTTGATAGCCTACTAAATAAATTAACATCTGACTTAAGTTCGCTTTATTTAGAAGGGCTTTTTTGTTTAGTTATTTATTTTTAAATGGAACGTTGTTATTTTTTCGAATTGGATCCATAATGGACTTAATCTTATCAAACTTGAGGGGGGTGGAGCATGACTTTTTGAGATGAGTCTGTTCAAAAATCTACTAATGTTGACAGCCACTATTCGCTCAGAATATGATTTTACTCAAAAACCGAAGTATGAGAGCTTCAAGTAAAAGAACGTAACCAAAAAAAAATTATTTTTAGGCATTCCACTTACTCATTCACTCTTTTGTACGTCACTAGGGGCTTTATTTTTAAAGACAAGAAAATAAGGTAATATACCAATCGATAGAGAAAACTATAAGCTAAAATTTTTGTATCTCCTATTTTTTTATATTTTTAAACGATTTTAAAGATATTGATGGACATGTGTCATTGTGATTACCCCCACCATTTGTTTGTACTTCTGGGGCCTTAGCCTGACAACATATTGAAAAATAAGGTCATAGGCATTATGCAGAACTTTGTGCTCTATCGAATGGCACCAAAACGAATATTCTATCTCTTACCGCTTTTGAGAAAAACAATAAAAACTAACACAGTCCACCTATCAAATTTGAGGGGGGTGGAGGAGGGGGGTGGAGGAGGGGACAGAATGACTTTTTGAGATGGGTCTGTTGAAAAATCTACTAATGTTGACATACTCTATCCACTCTAGAAAGGATTGGCTTTTACTCAAAAACCGAAGTATCAAGCTTTTTTTGGAGAAGTCACTTATCATGACCTTTTGAAAACTTAGCGCTACTATATTATTAGTCGATTTTCTAAAAACAATAACACTACCCAAAAAAGACGTTTCGCTATAAACTAACAAATTTGGTTCATATGGATCAATTCGTCCCCTTTACGACATACCGATGTATGTGTCATAAAGTAGAAAATTGGGTTACGTCGTCAGATTATATATTCTTAATATGCTTTTCATATGACAAGCCGCTGCAGCTGTTTTAAGGAAAACGTACAAGGAGCAGATACAGTTTCGCCGGTTTGTCATATAAAAAGTATTCTTTTTTATGTCGGCCACTGTCATTTTGGATTCCTTAGTAATACTTTTGCTTTAAATACAATATTTTTTAAAGATATTTATATTTTATATTTGAAATCAGAATGCCAGAAATATAGAGGACATTCCATTAAAAAAATATATACATTTTGTCGCCCCAGCCCCACCCCTCCGTATATATGCAAAGTTACCGGAAAAAATTTCCCCTCTACCTATGTCAGTTTTATTTTTTCCGTAGGATAAAAAATAAAAAGTTACGGGAGGGTGATAGTTTATACGAAGTCACTCGGTAGCATTATATTAATATTTTCAGTCTTATTTTTTATATTTTTAAAAGAAAAAAGATCCAAAAATATTTCAGTTCTTTGTCAACTATTCCACCATCATTCCAACTAAAAATCTAAATTCAAATTTTTACCCACACTCACAATATTTTATATTTTAATGAGCGAAAAAGTTCCTTAGTTTGTGACTCCTTACCGTTTATATGGACTCCTTTTTTTAGCCATTCGTATTGGATCAAGGGAACACTGCCGGGTGATGTAGCAGTAATAATCACGTCAGCTTCTTTGGCACAATCTTGTTTCTCCTCAATAGCTCGAAATACGCCAGTATTAAATTTTGCATTTAACTCATTGGCTAGATTTATTGCTCTTTGCCTCGTTCGATTCCATAAGCGTATCTAAAAATTATTTTCTTTATATTAGTGACGTAATTGATAGGAGGGGAGGAGATGCTTGAGCAGGCAATGCAAACCCAGACACTTAGGTTGTGTTAGATAATATAATAATAAAACAATTACTAAAAACACACTTTTAATTAATTTATTTTTTTTACTAACACATTAGAAATTAATTTATTTTATTTTGCGTTACTTTAAATTAAGTTAATAAGGTTTATGTTTGTAATGTTTTATAAAATTTGTTAAAAACGCAAAATTCGCTGGATTGATCTGCTTCAATAAAAAATATTATTTTCTTAAGTATTCATGGTTTTAATGACAACAAAATTCCATCAGAATTATTAAACTTAAACACAAATAGATTTAAAACAAAATTTAAAGTGTATCTTCTTAATAAACAAAAAAATGTATACTTTACATACATATGATTTTTTTGTATATTTTTTTCACATTATATTACATTTTAAATTACTAAGATAATGTATATTTTGCCGTTACTGTATAACTCTATTTAGTGCTCATTTCCTTAAACTAACTTTGATAGGTTATATTTTCTGTTTTTTTGTTTAATATGTTTTGTGCTAGTTTAGTATTTGCCATACCTTTATTTTATAGGTTTTTTTCCATGTCTTTCTTCGGATCAATAGAGTAGCCATTTAAAGCTAGACGGCTCCGGAGTTTGATGTGTTAATTTGTTTTTGTAATATTTCACTATACTTATTGTCAATAAAAGTCATTTATTATTATTATTATTATTATTATTATTATTATTATCATTTCTTCTTTAATGTAAGCAAGTTGCTTGTTTTTCTTCATATCCTCTGCCGTTCAATTATTATTAGAGAGGTTGTCGCTTCATCTCTTGCGGGATCTTCCAACGCTTCGGCGCCGTAAGGGCGACTTGTCTCCAGTTATTTTGACCATTCTGTCGTTATTCGTCCGATCTATGTGGTCGTTCCACTCTCTCTTTCTTCCCAGTATCCATTCATTTACGTTGTCTATTTTACATGTTCTTCTAATGTCCTCGCTTCTGTCCCTGTCAAAAAGTGTTATTCCAGCAATCCTGCGCACTATTTTCATTTCGGTGGTTTCTAATATTCTTTTGTGCTCGATGTATCTGGTGTAGTTTCCGCTGTGTATGTTAATATAGGTCGAATGACCGTCTTGTAGATTCGGGATTTGGTCTCGATTCCGTTATATTTGTTTCGGAGGATTGTATCGTTCAGGTAAGCTGAGGTTCGTGCTGCTTTTGCCGCTTCGTTTCTTACCTCCGCCTCGATGTCACATCCTGATATTTCTAAGCCTAGGTATTTAAATTTCATCTCCTGTTGTATAATTATATCGTCCACAACCAGTTTGCATCTGATAGGTGTTTTTGAGGTGATCATGCATTTCGTTTTTGCTGCAGATATCTCCATTTTTAGACTGTTTGCCGTTGTGCTGAATTTGAGTAGTAATCTCTGTAGGTCATCTTCGTTTTCTGCAATCAGAACAGCATCATCGGCATAGCATATGATTTTGACGTCTTTGTTCCCAATTTTATACCCTTTCAGGTTACGAGTGCTTTTTATTATTTCGTCCATAACGATGTTGAACAATAAAGGGCTAAGGGAATCTCCTTGTCGAATACCACTATTTACAGGAATTTCTTCGGTAATTGTGTCATGAATTTAGGCTTGTATTTTGTTTCTCTGGTAAATATTTTCGATTGTTTTTATGATTTATGTGGGATATGCCTGTTGTATAGACGGTGTACCACGTCCTCCAGTTCTATTCGGTCAAACGCCTTTTCTAGGGCTATAAAACACGTGAAGGCTGGTTTGTTATACTCGATGGATTTCTCAGTTATTTGTCGCAGGACAAATACCGCATCTGTACAAGATCTTCCTGATCTAAATCCTTGTGGTTCATCGCTCAATGTGGTGAGTTCATTTATTTTATTTGTTATAATCTTTGTTACTAGCTTTAAGATTGTATTTAGAAGGTTTATTTCTCGATAGTTTGCGGGTATCTTTTTGTCTCCTTTTCCTTTTTTGAACAGTAAGATTGTGGTACTTAGGCGCCATTGTCCGGATTTTTTTGATGTAAAAGGATTTTGCGAATTATGGCTGTTAGCTGCTGTTTCAGGCTTCTCCCGCCATATTTAAGAAGTTCATTTGGAATACCGTCTGGGCCTGGACTTTTTCTGTTCTTGAGTTTCATTAATGCCGTTTCTATATCCTTTTCTTCTATTTCAGTTACTTCGTTAGTTACGATTTCTGGGGTGTCCGGGTAGGCTTTCCGTATCTTCTTTTTTATATAGTTCTTTAAGATACTGAACCCCCTTCCTTCGTTATATGGTTTGTGCTAATAAATTCACTTGCTTCTTTTCTCTGGCGTCTGATGAATCTCCGTATCTGTTTTGGAGGCCATAAAAGTCATCTTCCATTCTTCTCGAGAAGGATTCCCAATACTTTTCTTTTTTTGCCTTACTAGTGTATAGGTGGCGTTTCGTACCATCTTATAATCATCATAGGCTTCCGGCGTTTTAGTTTTCATGTATTATAGCTAAGCCTTCCTTTTTTGGATACATTGTTCTTTGACTTCGTTGCAGAACCATGGGCACAAACAATATAGCTACGCAAGTTTGTGACCATGGGGTTTTATTGGGGCCCTGTTTTTGATGTTTTATATATTTCGGGTGCTAAGGACTTCTGTTGCAGCTTCTATAATATTCCGTTTTAGTTTCTCCCACCTTTCATTCACTTCTTCGACTTCGCATATTGGGTTCTTGTCAACTTTTTCCTGTAATTGTTTTTGGTACAGTTCTTTTATGCTAATATCCCAAAGTGAGTCAACATTTAATTTTTGTGTTTGTGTTCCTGGTTCTAATTCTGCCTTAGTTTTCACTTTCATTCCTATTTCAATTTTTCCTAGTAGTAAGCTGTGATCACTGCCCACATCAGCCGAATTTAGAGTTCTTATATCGGGTGTACAAATCTGTTAGTTACGATATAGTCAATTGTCGATTGTTGTTGTCGGGTATTTCTGAACTTGTACTTGTAGTTTATTTTGTGATCAAAGAAGGTGTTATTAATCCTTAGATCATTGAGTGAGCAAACATTTATCATAAGCTGTCCGTTATCATTCAGATCAGTCAGGGCCTCTTCATTAAATTGTTGTTTTACACCTGGGACTATTTCATTGCCTATGCGAGCATTAAAATCCGCTAGTATTATCATTGGTTGATTATGCGGTAGCATTTCGATAGTATTTGGTAAAAGTCTTCCCGCTCTTGTTTTGGCTTGTTGTCTTCAGGCGCGTATATGGACATAACAATGAACTGTTTGAGTTTAAGAACTATTATACGTGAGGATATATACTGACATTCCTTTAGTTGTTCTTCATATTTTTTTATGTATTGCCACTGCTACTCCTTCCTTTGCTCGTTCATTTTTGTCTACTCCGCTATATATGATTAAATAATCACCATATAGCCCTTGGCCCCTTCCTTTCTTCTTTGTCTCTTGTAGTGCACAAATGTCGACATTATTGTCCCCGAGTTCCTTAGTGACTTCTTGTTCCTTGTTGTTAAGTGTTTTTATGTTCCAGGTGGCGAAGCGAAGTACATTTCTTTTTTTCCAAATCGTTCTCCTTTTTCGTGCATGGTTCGTCATCTTTACATCCATCCTTGTCCGAGGCAGAGTTTCGGTTCTGTAAGCCTGTTTTTACCTTGGGCAGGGAGTTGGCCTGACCCATGAACCCTTATTATTATTATAAAATATTTAGGTAAATTGAAACAAAATTTTGTGGCACCCCAATAATATTTTACCGCCTCAGTACTTAGGTGCTCTATTTTCATTTGTAAAAGGTGGCAATGCTAGTTATTGTGCTACTACCTCGTGAGGAGTACTCAAGTTTAATTTTAGACAGTTTTAAATTATTGAGAGAAATTATCTTTATCTTCTCCGAAACAAGGTATATCTATATGTACAACTTTTTTATTAATATTTTTTGCCGTACAAGCTGTCCCTAAATTTTCTCGCTAACTTTTAGAAATCCCACCTCCCTTGTATATAGAGAAAATACCATCCGCCCTTACCTCCTCAAATTGGAAACAATTATAGAAGCAATTAGCATGTGCTCTTCCTTGGTCTCCGCATCCAAAAATAGCCAATATTTTTTGAGGCTTTGAAGTTGGAGTAAGCAGATATTTAGTGGCGATTGCCGAGGCTGCTGCCGTTCTCCAATTGGTTATTTGAACTCCAGCTAGCACCTGAAATACCAAAAATATAATATACTCACGGCTTGCCAAATTGATAAAACATTAAAATGTAATAAAAACAGTCGCAATATTAAATGTCTTAATCAAAATGCACATAAATCGTATAAAAATATGGCGTCTCTTTTGTTTTTGGTTCAAATGTTTTTCTGGTGACGCTTATGAATTCTACTGAAAAAATACATGGATTGGTTATATGGTATTTTTCCAAAAATACAAGGAAAGTCAAAAATAACCCCTGTTCAGTCCTCGTAGAAGATCCTGTACAATGTACAACAGTTTCTTAGGTTCCTATTTGAAAAGCAGTACCATGCTTTAAAACCATCGTGTGTATAGATATTTAAGTTAATTTAACAATGTCTGTGAACTTGGACCACCCAAAATAGCTTTATCTTCAATTTTATGGTAGTTCTCGTTTTATATAAAAGAGTTCTATAGTTCCTTGCTATTTGTATCAATAGTTCTGTTGGAGGGGCCGAGAAAACCGAGCTAACTTCACGCCGCCCCCCAACTTGAATCAAATATGTATTTATTTGGGTTCTTGGGAGCCGTCGAATCCTTCTCCTTGAGATTTAAAAAGAGTTCTGTCAAAATTAGTTCAAAAACCACGATAATAATTTAGCATTACACCATATCCATCTTTTAAACCATGCATTCCACCTAAAATTGTGCTGTTTAAACTGAACCTTTGGACGTATTGAAGCATACCCAAGAATTCTCAAAGTTTTTAGCGGAATTCCCGCGTATATATCAGGAACTCTCACCATGGGCGCCGGCAGGGGGGGCAAGGGGGGTAGTTACCCCCCCTGGAACATTGAAATAACGCTTAGTATAAAAGTACATTTAAAATTATTCAGTGAAACAAGCATAGGTATCTGAAAATTACATTGACTATTTCCTTACAATATCACAACAACAATTGAAAGATCTTTCAGTATCCTCCGACGTGTAAAACCCTGGTTGAGGTTGACATTAACTATGTCTGATGAAAGATTCTCTGGTCTCTGTATGCTTAGCATTCGCAGAGAATTTGAGAATAATAATAAAGACAGAGTTATTGAAAACGCAATAAATCGGTTTTCACAAAAGAGAAGAACACTGCTATTACTTTTCTCCGATTAGCCGATTAGGAAAATATAGGTATGTAGGTGTATCCATAGTCCACAGGGCATTTTTTAGGATAGATAAATTTCCAATCAAAAAATGTATGTCAAAGTTACGCTACAGTTAAGTTTAAGTTAAAGTCAAGCAAACCAAAACCGTATATATGTATTTTTGACAATAAAAAAGCGTCTGCACTATGTGCGCATATCAGAAGTGAAACTTCTTAAACTTAAACGCCCTAGCCTCGGATTTGGCTAAAAAGTAGTTTTTTTTTTAAATATACCACTCAATTAACAAAAAGGGAAGGCCTAAATGAAAAAAAACTATTCTTCATAAAAGTTTCGCGTATGTCTTGACAAGGTAATAGGGCAAACCCCATATTTTTATCTTGTAAACTAATAATCAATCACTCAATTAGCAAAAAGGGAAGGCCTAAATGAAAAAAAAATATTCTTCATAAAAGTTTCGCTTATGTCTTGACAAGTTAATAGAGCAAATCCCATATTTAATGCTTGTAAACTAGCAAAGATATCACAATAACAATATTCTCACATTTTTCGGTCCGCCAGGTCGTGTCGTTCATCGTGTATCGCCCGCAGTGTGTCGCGACCTTCAAATTTTACTCCCGGCGCGCGTTAAGAAGTTTCACTTTATCTGTGTTTTCTTTGCCCCCCCCCCCCTCCCATAGGATCTCAAAAGTTTCCACAATATTTGCATACAAATAATACAATTTTTAAATTCAATTAAACCTAACCTAAGAAAAAGAAGAAGAGTTTTAACGATTGCAGATTGGATTGCTATATTATATCATCAAGAGCTATTCCAGATTACAATTATTGTTGCCTGTTGTCCAGCCCTACTTTTGTTTACGTTTAATTGACTTGGGAAATGTGTCAATAATACTTGGTAAAATCCACTTCGTCCGCTCGTGGAAGGCGTGTTTTTTGTAACGATTTTAATGACTTTTGGGCGTGGCACCCCCCAAATTTTTCGCCTTCAGCGAATTTTAGCCTCCCGTCCACCTGCGTCGAGCTTTTCCCACACATCGACTTGACCACCCTACCTCCCCCCCCCCCTGGAATTTCACCTGCCGGCGCCCATGACTCTCACCCTCAATTTCATACTAGGTATTCATATTCATATCTGCCAAACTATGACACCTAGAATCGTGCTACTTTGCCTGGACCTTGGAACTATTCAAGCACGCCCCAGAACTCTCAAAATGTCCATCGGAACTCCTACGTATGTATGTGAAACTCTCAGCACTGCAGCCTGTACAGGCTTATTGTGCTGAGCCTGTGTGGTTTTATGATAGCCACTCCAGTATTTTTGTGTCCTGTACGAGGCAGTACAGGTATTTTACTGAGTGTTTGATTAGTATCTCTGGGTCTATATTTGATTGCCCAAAGATGCTAAGTCTCCTGCGGTCCAGTGCCTCGCAGTTGATCAGGATGTGTCTGGCTGTTTCCGGTTCCTTATTGCATAGTCTGCAGTTAAGGTCTCCGATATACAGACCCATCCTGTTCAGGTGTACCTTTAGGGGTGTATGGCCGGTCAGAAGACCGGTTATGATTCGCAACCGATCTCTGCTCATGAATAGCAGTTTTTCGGTCCTTTTTTACATGGTAGGCCAATAAATTTCTTTCCATGGTTTTGCCTGGGGATTTCTGTCCAGTAACGTCGATGTTCTTTTCGAACCCAGTCTTTGATGTGGCTCCGGGTCATACTTTTTGGTATTCCCAGAGCCGGTTCTGGGCCGATTAGTTTTGTTTCTGATCATCTCCTGGCGAGTTCATCAGCGCTTTTTCATTGCCTTCGATCCCTCTGTGTCCTGGCCTGACACCCAGATTAGTCTTACCGTATTCCGGTCTGCCAGGGTTTGTAGTTCTTCAAGACATTCCCACACCAGTCTTGATGACACTTCTTGGCTCAGTAGTGCTCTTAGTGCCGCTTGACTGTCCGACAATATTAGGATCCGCCGGCCGATTGTTTGTGGCCTTCGTATTATTCCCTATGGCGCACTGAAGTATGGCGTATACCTCTGTTTGGAAAACAGAAGCATACATACCCAGTGCATAATATTTGCTCTGACTTTGGCTAGCAGAATAGACTCCTGGTCCAGTACCAGCTGCAGTTTTTGGCCCGTCTTTAAACCAGGTTTGGTCCTGCCTTCTGATAGCTGTAGGTCAATTTTCCCATTCGGTTCTACTTGGAAAGTTCACCTCGAATGATCTATTAAAACAGTATCGCTTTTGCATAGGGTCCCCCCCCCCCAGGATCAGCGATTGCCATGTCTCTCGTCCTTCTAGTAACGGTGATTGTTTGCTGCAGTCTATGTACTCCCAGCCTGGCCTCCCCCCTTATCACAAAGTGTAGAGGCGGGAGGTCCAGGAGGGTCTCCACGGCCGCAGTTGGAGTGGTCCGCATTGCCCCCATCATTCTTAGACAGGCAAGTCTTTGTACCTTGCCCCGTTGTGAAATCGCACCTCTCTGTTGTGTCTTGAGCCACCACACCAGAGAGGCGTATGTTAGGATAGGTTTTACCACCATTTTGTATGTCCAATACATCATGTCTGGTCTTAATCCCCATTGTTTCCCGTGTAAACGTCTGGTAATCATGAGTAATGCCACCGCTTTTTTTGGTAATATTTTCCATATGTCGCTCGAGATCAGTATGTTTTGTCCTCTTAGGCTGAGTGGTCCTAGATCCCCTACCTTGCGCCTTCGAGTGAAAGCTACGATGTTAGATTTGTTGGGACAAATATTTAAACCCTCCTGATCTACCCATCTTGTAGTCCGGTTCAGAGCATTTTGCATCACCTGCTCTCTAACCGTTGAGTTAAATTTGCCTCGGGTGATGATGACTATGTCATCAGCATATCCGAGTGCACCGTGTCCCCCATCCGTGAGCGCCCTGAGTAGGCCGTCCGCCACCAGGTTCCACAGGAGCGGAGATAACACCCCGCCCTGCGGACACCCTCGATGCACCCGAGCCACCGACAACAAGTGCCCTCAACTCCTCTTTGCCCGAGGGATCTGGTTATTGAGTCGAAGGAGGTGTTGTCAAACGCCCCCTCCACACCCAGGAAGGCGGCCAGCATCACCTCCCTGTTTTCCAGTGTATCCTCCACCCTCTTGACGAGCTGGTGGAGTGCTGTTTCTGTTGACCTACCTGTCTGGTAGGCATACTGGTCGGGGTGCAGTGGGCTGTTTACCAATACACGGTCCCTAATGTGCCTGTCCGCAAGTTTTTCAAGTGTCTTAAGTTCAAAGGACATAAGACTTACGGGTTTTAGGGACTTTGCCGTATCCTGTCCTATTTTCCCAGGTTTCGGTATAAACGTTACCCTAATGTGTCTCCAGGTTTTTGGTGTATATCCAAAAGCTAGGCTGTTTCTTAGAATACTGCAGAGTATCCTGTAGATTAGTTCAGTTCCTTTCTGTAACATTAGAGGGTAAATCCCGTCCGATCATTTGTATCCCCTTCGAAAGTTGATCAGCGTCTTTAATTCCATCCGCTGATGCTTTGGATGTGGAGGCTTCTGTTGAAACAGGTGCTTCATGAATCCGATTAGTGCCCAGTCAAAACAGCACGATTCTAGGTACCGTAATTTGGCACATATGAATAGTATGAAATTGGAGAGAGAGTTGCAGATACATACGTCCTAAAGTTCTTTCACAAACTCTCATTGATAAAAAAATTAGATATAAAATTTTCAAAAATAAATTGTGAAAAATACATAAATAATAATATATACAAAGAAACTACAGACTCTACTCTTAATAATATTAAAATTAAATGCATATATTTTGAGACATAAATATATCAGCTATCGCCCCAACCATTTATAAATCAAACATATATCCCACCGATCCCAATGGTCTTTATTTTCCGAATTCAAACTAAGTAAACGAAAGGATCTTTGAAAATTTACAGGCGTAAGCATTTATACTTACTGCTTTTAGCCTTCCTGAGCTTTGATCAAAAAGCATAATATTGACGTTAACGGCTGGAATCGGTGCCGGCAAGTCAATGTTCTCTGGATTACCGGTTAATACCTTGCAAGCCCACCCTCCATATTTTTCATCTTCCAAATATCCGGGCATCGTCAACATCCATTTTGGCGTATTAAAAATTTGAGAAAATACACGTTGAGCTTGCACAGATTTTTCCGCAGATTCGGCTTTCATCGCTACTTCTGTCGCCCTGAGCGTGTCATCCCACGTTAATAATGACTTAATGTCTTCTTCGTTGAGTAAAATCATCTTCAATAATAAACCTGTGAGCCTTATGTATTACTGTATTATGTGTATATTCTTAAAGCTTCTAGCATGTATGAATACAAAATTGTCTTATGTTGTGAAAATAATGTTTTTCTACAAACGTCACTAAAAGTACAATTTTTAACGCATGCTGTCAGTGTCTAAAATGTCACTTTATGGCACTGGTGCTAGAAGTAATTTACTTTTAGCACTGGTGCGAAAATATAATAGTTATTTTTGTTACAAGTACCTAAAATGGAGTTTTTCAAGACGAATCATTGCTGTTTCCGGACGAGGCATTGCCGATGAGTCCTGAAAAACTTCATTTAGGTACGTGTGACAAACACTATTTTTTTGTCATACGCTCCCAAAATTAAATTTTTATTTATACGCTTTTTGCAATTCTTCAGAATGCCTAAATTTGCAAATTTACCATAATTTTTGAAATCATAATGTACGACAAAGATAGCTTAGAATTTGATATCGTAGCAACTATTTGACAATTTTGTCATGTCATTCGAAATTTTTGACATTTAAACATATTCAGGAATTTTGGAATAGTCCGTAAAGGTTGCCATGACGACTTTTAGGGACTAGGCCTAAAAAGAAGCATTTTACGGACTCAAATAAGTCCGTAAAATAGCTATTTTTGGGAGCGTATGACAAAAAAAAATTTTTATATCAGACTGAACTTGCCACTAACATTTTTCAGATCGCACCATCTAATGAAACGGTTGTACGAAAACTCGTATTATTGCTTACCAGACAATAACTCGAAAGTGACTTTATTAGCAGCTTCTTCGATATCCGCAGGAAGAAATTAATTTTTTCTTCAAACGTCAGTAAATCCGCCATTACTCGACTGTGTAGGCGGCAGTGAAGTTTCGTTTTTCCTCCGCCGGAGCTTTACTTTTCACTTTTCCGCCGGCGGAGGTAAAAGTGTTATCATAGCAACATAGATACAATACAAACAAACATCAAAATAAGCGTCAACAACTCAAGAGTTATTAAACTAAAATTTGTATTTATCACTCAATGTGTGACTGCATTTCTAAAAATCACTAATTTAGGAACAAATTGGATATTATTTAATCGAACTTACCCAATAACTGCTTATCAATACCGAATTAAAACGCAATCGAACACGCAATTTTAAAAATATAATTATTGTTGACAGTGTCCACTGACAGCTTTATGTTACATTACTATAGCAACAACCTGAGCCTATTCACCGACACCGCACCGGTCTAAGCCGCCTTGCGAACCCACTTATCTTTAATAATAATAACTATTACTATTAAAAAGAGACTTTTTGCATTAATTTGTCGACATTTGAAGAAAAAACAGCATATTTTATTGGGAGGAAAAATTACTTTTCATGGCTTGCTCTCTATTACCAGCCTCACTCCGTTCGGCTGTTAAACACGAGCGCGCCATGAAAAGTATTACTTTTCCTCCATATAAAATAATATACTATTCTTGATCACTTTCCATGTCACGAGATTTGAAGTTAGATATATACTTGTCAACAAACGGTCGAATTTTCATTACCGTAGCAACAATAAACTTGATGAATAATTTGATTTCAAAAAGATGTTTTATAAGTTTAATAACGTAAGAAATGCGTTGATTTATACTTTGAATGGTGTTTTTAGAAAAAATAGTGTATGATATATGTGCTAAAAGTGATTTTATTTTGTTCGAAGGGATGGGACACTCCGCCTTCGGCGTCGTGTCTCAAACTTCCCTTCTCACAAAATAAAACGTCACTTTTAGCACTTATATCATAAATAACTATTATAGTTTATTTAATTATTAACAATGAGGCGTTCGAAATCGGTATCAATCAAGGTTCCAACCATCGATAATGGTTCCGACCAAAGACATATAAAAAAAGAACCGACCGACGAACCGACTGTAAAAATAACTAAACTGGTATATTTTTATTTTTATAACACAAGGCCTTCATATATCGGTAAATACTCGGAAAAATATGTTTTTCTGTATTATTTTTATCATTTGTGGTTGTGGTGTATTCTTAATAAATAACAAATCAACGGCTTTATCGATATGAAATTTTTATTGTTATTGTTATTATATATAATTACAAAATGCCTTATTGAAAAAAATAATAATAGTTAATGGCGTGGTATACCTCCACCTTGTTAACTATTTCAGATTCATGAAATTAGAATGTATGTATATGCCTAGGAAAATATCAAATCAAATACCGAATTAGTAAATTCAGTACAATCATTTAATTATCAAAAAATAAATTAAAACTTGCAACTAATTAAGACGAAAAAACGCCAGTTTTAATACTCATAACAACCTAACTGTAAATTTCTGTATAATTTTGTATAATTTATATTCATTCGTGCCTAATTTAACGTTGTCAAGACGTTACATATTTGTGTAGAGACTGAGAAATAAAATTATGTGCTTCATCTTTATAAGCACACAACTGAAGTGAAACTTCTGGTTCCCCCCAGTCCCACTGATGACACGGGGTCATCACTTGTCAGATTTTCGATCCGGCAAAAAACTGTTTTTTCACCAAAATCCCCCCTTAAATTAGAGCCCCGGTTCCCCCATATAGTCAAAGGTACCCCCCCCCCCCCCCCCCGTGAGGCGCACCTACCATAAAAATTTTGATCCCGTAGCTCTTCCCATTCTCCCAAATTTAATTATTTTTGTTTTTCCTTCTCCTCCCTCTCCTGGCCGAAAGGAGGGGGGGGGGGGGTTGCGGTTAGCTTGGCCGTGTTTTGAAATTTTTTGATAAATAACTAGAACAATTAAAAAAAAATAGATGATATACAGTCTTCTCGTAGCCGTGGTTTTAGTAAATCTATTGTAAAAAACTTACCAGTGTTTAAATCTGGAGTGGCATAATTACACTAAGTTTCAATTACCATAAAACTAGCCGAAACAAGATAAAAACATGCAATTAAAAAACTTATAAAATAAACTGTGCTGTAAACAAACCGTCGTTCGACCGCCACAAATGCAACAGGTCTTTAAGTCCGAAATATATGGTTTTACGTATTTAAAAATACGCCTAACAATATAAATTATATACCTAAATATATAACGAAATATTAGGCACAAGTTTCATACACTTAAACGCACATAAATAGACAAATTCGCAAACTAATCGTTTGTTCTACTCTCCTCTAGCGAACAAGGCTAAAAACTATACTGACAATTGGGCGGAACTGAGAGCGTTTGTTTACTACTTTAGAATGTCTAATAGTTCGTTTCACGGATGGCCATCCGCTCGCTGCGCTCGCTCCAGGGACGCAACTAGGCAAAAACTAACTCGAACTATCCAAGACATGCCCAAAATCAAGGAAAAAAACATCTTTTAAATATTTGTATTTTCGACTGACGCGTGCGCACTTCTTCACTATGGTTTATAGCCCCTGATCGCTAGAGGCGAATGTGTTCTATTTCTTGTTTCTGTTAGATCGTCTGAGATGATGCGCTGGTGCCGGCTCTATAAGGAAAGTATTATTTTAGGAAAGTGCACGAACAAGGTACTAGTATTAGATAATTAAATAAATAAACTAAGGAGGAAAGAGCATTTACAAACCGTACGGACTAACTATGTTTGTGTCCTTATATACTTACACAAAAAGGAAAAGGACCGAGATGCACCAAATACCTAATTTTTTTAATTAAACAAAATAATACTAATATCATCCACTTTCTTTTAATGACGAGACAAGAACAAACTGGTTAGGTAAGTTGCCTACGTTATTTTATTTGATGAGCTGCGTGTATATGTTGATTGACTAGGGGAAAGGAGTCGAATATCGATCAGCGTCTAATATCGATCATCTTAATTTTACCCAACCCTACATAGCTATCAAATGAAACAATAAGTGCTGCCATCTCTTAAGGTACATGCAAATTACCAACAGCACGTACAGTACAGTTTTTGGGCAATTTTTTTTTTATTTTTCCGGTTCATGGATAAGGTATGTGCCTGTTGATGTTTGAAAATCCTAAGCTACTTTAGTACTATTTGTTGCATGGTACCCCAAGGTATTCTATACATTGTTTACGAAAATTTTAGTTCATTGAGTTTAGGAGATGTTTATGTCGAAGCAATGGCGTCCACTCGCGGGTAATATCGGCCAGCATGATCGATATTACCCGCCTGTGATCGATTTTACCCTCACTGTTCTTCATTCTTTGCAGATGCCCCAAAAAAAATATTCTCGTAAGACAAATCGCTCTACATGGACAGAGGAAGACATGAAGCGGGCTGTCAACAGGGCCGTTCCTGGCGAGCGTGCAGGACGTGCATGCACGCAGGCGCAAAATCGACGATCCTTCAGTATTCTTTATTACAAATTTAATAAAAAAATAAAATTTTCTCTTATTTTATCATTTCAATATGTCTAAAAAATTTTAGCAAGCGTTTGCCTTAATAGCACAAAAGTGTTCTCTCCGTAGTTTCCTTGTTGGACACTATTTTCATATGAAAGTAAGGCTGAATCTGTAGCAGATCCAAAGCAAAAATTTTAAATCGATTTTTATTTTCCAATTTTAGATACAACCATTCAGTACTAACAAAGGCGGTTTGAGAGTATAAATAAATTTCAAAATTTATTTGGGTTCTTATGTAATTCTGAATCTGACGTAATTAAAGAATCATGTGTAAATTTAGATACCGCATTGCAAGTTGGGATTAATGGAGTAATATCTAAAGACCAAGACGGCTTAAATTTGCATAATGACATTTCAACATATAAAATTCTTAATCCTAAAAATACTACTGATTCGTCCTTTCCCATAGACATTTTAAATTATATAACTAATAAAATCTACAGTCTCTTTTTCCGAATTTATGTATAGTCTTAGAGCCCTTTCACACGAAGATACTGTATGCGAGATTCGCGTATCCGAGATACCAGGTTAAGCATACATTCAAATGGACCTATTCACACGGCACGAGCGACGCATACAGTATCGGGATTCCGGATTTCTGCATTCCGGCAACTTTAGGCGCCGGACGCTGAATGCGTATGGCGTATACAAAGTTGCCATTACGATATGTGGACCTGTTCAGACATGGATACTTTTGCAACGGAGACTATATCATAGACGCAGGATATTTTTCAGTATAAATTGAATCGTCATAGGTATTATTTACTACGCGCTATAGTGATAAACCTATGCACGGCACTGCGTCTATTTTAGTACTGATTGAAGAAATACGTGAATTCGATGCAGCAGTCCATGTTTTCGACCGCGATTCTCTATCTCGGATACGCGTATCTGGCATACAGAATCCTCGTGTGAAAGAGCTCTTAAGGATATACCTTACATTACCCATTTCAGTAGCTTCAGGTGAAAGAAGTTGTTCTAAGTTAAAACTAATAATGAATTATTTAAGGACATCTATGAGTCAAGAACGCCTATCAGATTTTTCGATTGAAAATAATATTTCTGAGGCTCTTGACCATAATCAGATGATCAACGAGCTTGCATCTGTAAAAGCCAGAGGTGTTTTGTTTTAGGTATATCGTTCCTTCTTTGTTTTGTTTATTACAAAATAATCAAGTAAATAATAATTGTAATGATATATTGATTATAAGAACTGTTTATATCGTTTTTTTTTGTTTCTTTAGGGTATATTTTTCTTTTGATATAATTACCAAATATTTTTTGTAATTTTGTTTGTTTTGGTAATTTAATAAATATTTTTTCTAATATTTTTCTTACATTTCAAATCATTGCCAGTTTTTCGCGAAATGTATTTAAAAAAAAATTGGACGATTTTTTTTAACTAGGGGCGCACCAAAGAAACCTGCACGTGGGCGCCAGACACCTCAGGAACGGGCCTGGCTGTCAAGGCGGGTAATCAACAGACACACTCCATCAGAAAGTCAGCTAAATTAAATGGCGTACCATATGCTACGTGCGACCGATTAAAAAACAGATATCCTAGCAAGAAATTGAAATTATACCTGTATTAAATGACGACCAGGAAACAGAGCTGGCCAATCACATTTTAAAATTGTCGAACATGTTCTATGGGTACAACCATGTTTGTCATTCCATCAAAGCGTGGTTTCCACGTCTGGCTTTAATTTGTTAAATGTTTAAATTATGTGAACCTTTCTTATAATGTAGAGTGTTTTTTAAATTTTGATGTGACCGTTGTCGTTTTGATGTTGTTTGTGCCTCTTGTGGATATCTTTTGTTCCAACTGACAAGTAACACTGATGATGGCTAAGGCCGAAAGCGCTCTGTTACGCTGATTAGACGTCCTTTTGGATTAAAAATTTTTGCATGGAATACAAAAGTTTTTCATTTAGTACATTTCGTACATGCACACAGCCTTCACTCTTCATTTATCATCGAATTTTGGCAGAAAACAGGTGGGTGCGATTACAAATGGCGAAAGGGGTCAGACAACCACTGTTGTGTGCTGTATGAGTGCCGCAGGGGAGTTCGTGCCTCCCTTGATTATTTTTAAATGCGAGCGCATGAACAACGCTCTGGAAAAAAATGGACCCGTAGACGCAATCTACCGCTGCTCAAAATCAGGATGGATCACGGAAGTTCTATTCCTGGAATTGTTGAAGCATTTCGCTCAATATGTGAATGCTTCAACGGAAGATCCCGTGTTAGTGGTTTTGGACAACCACGCCACACACTCCTCCTTGCAGTCCTATAAGTTCTGCCGTGAAAACGGGATCATTCTTGTTTCGCCACCCCCACACACCTCTCACCGGCTCAAGCCTCTGAACGTCACGTTTTTCAGTTAATTAAAGACAGCATATAGCAAAGAATGTGATCTTTATATGAAATCCCATCATTATAACAAAATTGAGGTGACTGACATTACAGAGCTCTTTGCTAAAGCGTACAATCGCATCACCTCCACAAAAAAAGGTTTGAATGGATTTTTAAAATACGGGGATCTTTCCGTTAAACAGAAACGTATTTGGAGAAGAAGAGTTTACGGAAATACCAGAAGAACCAAATTCCGATATTCAGGCAGAAGCCAACGAACTGGGCGAGCTTCCCGAAGAAACAATTTATTTAGATCCGAAGCCCAGAACAAGTAGAGATCCAGACCCATCGTATCCATCAAGCAGACATGATGAAATAGATATGCGACAAGGTACACCGATCGCCACTGGAAGCCTGTAACAAGAAGCCGCTTGCGCGATCGAAGAGAAAGAGACGTCAACGAAGGACATCTTCCAGTGATTCTTTATCATCAGCAATAACAGAAGTCTTCGACGATAATGCAACCGATGATGAAGACAAGACCGTTCAATTAAAGAGCACATCTTTTGAAGACTTTCATCCGACACCCTGATTAACAGAAAAACCACGCCCTAAGAGAAAGAAACAATCATCTCAAATACTAACGTCCACTCCGCTGCAGGCATCTTTGGAGGAGAAGGAAGAAAAGAAGGCGAAGAAGAAAGTTGAAGCTTCAAGAAATTTATTTCAAAAAGGAAAATCGGTACGAAGCAGGAGCTAAAAAACAAATCAAGAAGTCCAAACCTAAACAACATGATGGGGAGCCTAAGAAAGTTAATGAGTTATGTCCAATATGCGTGGAAACTGGTACAGCAGATGAACTATGGTGGCGGTGTAGATCATGTGGCAATTGGCTTCATGCTGCCTGTCTGCAGTATCTCGGCCAGAAGACCTGGATTCGTGTGAAGCATGTCAATAGACGTTGATCGATATTACCCTCAAATATGATCGATATTAGCCGACTATAGGATGAATAATATCGATCAGTAATACCTTGGTTTTTTATATTGTAATTTTTTTCTGATTAAGATACAGAGGATTTGTTTGTGTTATTATGTTCTTGGGATAATAAAGTTTAGGTTCAATACATAAAATAACAGAGTTTTGTGAAAGTGTTGTTTTTGTCGTACATTATATCTTAAGTGATCGATATTCGACCCCTTTCCCCTAATAGGGCGCAACGGTTTATATTAAAAAGGCACAGACTTGTTCGATCAGCACTAAATCCTAAGTCCTAAAACTAGAAATAGAAATACAGGGTGTTATTTGAGTACGTGGCCAACCTTCAAGAAGTGACTCTTTAAGTGATTTTAAGACGAAAAGTTTATATAAACATAGGTCCAGAAATGCATTGTTTTCAAATTACATGGTGTTCAAGTTTAAGAAAAAAACGGTACTGTACGCCACTGACTTCTTTCTAATTTTTGTATTTATTTCGGATTAAGGAACTAAAAATAGAACTTTTTGTCCCTTGAATTATTTTCGTATCTTGTTTACTTTTTAGGAAAATAAAAACCCTTCTAAAAAACCACTATTACATGTCGCTAGACTATACAGGGTGTCTTAAATAGCGTGTGCCACTATTGCTATCTCTGAAACGGTAAGTGCTACGGGGTCGGTTAAATTAGAGAGAGTTGCCGTTTTTGATACTCATTCAGGATCCGTCTACAGTATTGTCAAATTCCTGTTAGTTCATAAGATATAGGGAGATTTATGAAAAATGCCTAAAAATATTTCGTCGTTTATTACAAAAACTATTCACTTTCGAGACACAGCTTAAATTCCAAAATTTTAGAGTTTCTTCCGCTCTACAATATGGTGTCTTTAAATTTCACCTCCGGCGTTTTGTATTCGGGCCACCACCATCAACTTAATTTTCTTAAATACGGACCTGGATTTTTAATTTCAGATTTTAAGAGGTTCTGATGTCCCAAAACCAATGACGTATCGCACTTATTCCAAAAAAATACTTTCCCACTTTTTGTTTAATTCCTACCAAAATTCTCCTTTTTGTCTCTCTCTAACACATTATGTTCTTATGGAAAGTGCCAATAATGTGAGTTTTTCGAATAAGTCAGATACGTCATTGGTTGTGTGACATCAGAAGCTCTTAAAATCTTAAATAAAAAATACAGGTCCGTATTTATCCGCTAATGACTTAAATGGCGTTGTACATGCATATACGTAAAAAAACGAATGCGTATTTGCATAACAACGCCAACGTTATTATTGGGGTCGGTCAAGTTTGCTCCCCGTATTAAACAAATTTCAAAATAAATGAAGCATAATTTTGCACACATTTTGCACAATTTTGCATTCGGCAAATAAAATTTTGTACACCCACACAAGGAAAACTAGAGCTGTTTTTTTGTACTGGGGGCAAACTTGACCGTTCCCCCCTGTCTGTTACAAAATTAAAAAATATTGATGCCACTCGATTCGGCAAGTTTTGCACAATTTTGCACACCTATTTTCAAATCTTGCACACTTTTCTGGGGCAAGTTATGAGGCGTTAAAAAGTTGCATTCCACTAACCCCCCCTAACCCCCCCCCTCCCCTCCCCACCCCCCGGGTGTGAAAATGTTGCAAAAACTTGAGGCTGCTAGATCCAACTAATTTTGCACACTTATTTTCAAATTTTGCACCCTTTTCTGGGGAAAGTTATGGGGTGTTAAATATTTGCATTTCCCCCCCGTTTGTCAAAAAGTCGAAAATTTTTGATGCTGCTAAGTTTGAGTAGTTTTGCACAATTTTCCACACCTATTTTCAAATCTTGCACACTTTTCTGGGGAAAGTTATAAGGTGTTAAAAAATGCGCATTTTCCCCCCTGTTTGAGAAAAAGTTGAAAATTGAAAAATTTTGATGCTAACAGCAAATTTTTTACAATTTTGCACACCTATTTTCAAATTTTGCGCTCTTCTCTGGGGAGAGTTATGAGGTGTTTAAAATTTGCATTTTCCCCCCGTTTTAACCACATCTTTCCCCAGAAGAGCGTTCAAAATTGGAAGTTAGTTGTGCAAAATTGTGCAAAATTAGTTGAATCTAGCAGCATTAAAAGATTTCAACTTTTTGACAAACGGGGGGGAAAATGCAAATATTTAATACCTCATAACTTTCCCCAGACAAGTGTGCAAATTTTGAAAAATGGTAATTTTTTGTAATTGTAATTGATTTATTCATGACAAAAAACGAAGTTTTCTTTACAATCGTCATCCTACAGTTAAAATTAAAGTTGAGTTATCAGTTGAAAAATAAAATAATAATATAAAGTAATAATATAAAGTAAAACAACAGGCCCACACAGGCAGGAAAGAAACAGGTCCACACAGGCAGGCGCAGTAACCACGAAACATATAACCTTGTGGGGTCACCAGGGACTTCCTTGACGGTGACGTTTGTGTTTTCAAAACCCTGTTTACCTTTAATATATTCTTAGATCATCGTTTCCGTAACATGCCTTTTGATCCGGTTGAGATCCAGGCTTTTCTCTCACCCCCTGCAAAACCATTTTCTTCTGTTTCTGGTGATATTTCAGCCTTTCCAAGACGTTTATTATATTGTTTTCTTCTTTGGTGGTGTGCAAAATTGTGCAAAATTAGTTGAACCTAGCAGTATCAACATTTTAAAACTTTTTGACAAACGGGGGAAAATGCAAATCTTTAACACCTCATAACTTTCCTCAGAAAAGTGTGCAAAATTTTAAAATAGGTGTGCAAAATTAGCTGAACCTAGCAGCATCAAAATTTGTCAACATTTTGACAAACAAGGGGGAAAATGCACATTTTTAACACCTCATAACTTTCCCCGGAAAGGTGTGCAAAATTTGAAAATAGGTGTGCAAAATTGTGCAAAATTAGTTGAACCTAGCAGCATTAAAAGATTTCAACTTTTTAACAAACGGGGGGGGGGGGGGGGGGCGCAAATCTTTAATACCTCATAACTTTCCTCAGAAAACTGTGCAAAATTTGAAAATTGGTGTGCAAAATTGTGCAAAATTAGTTGAACCCACCAGCATCAAAATTTTTAAACTTTTTGACAAACGGGTGGAAAAATGCAAATCTTTAACACCTCATAACTTTCCCCAGAAAAGTGTGCAAATTTTGAAAATAGGTGTGCAAAATTAGTAGAACCTAGCAGCATCAAAATTTTTTCACATTTTGACAAACGTGGGGGAAGATCCAAATTTTTAACACCTCATAACTTTCCCCAGAAAAGTGTGCAACATTGTGCAAAATTTGCCGAATCGAGTGACATCGGAATTTTTCAATTTTCTAACAGACGGGGAGGAATGGTCACGTTTGCCCCCCGTATAAAAAAAAGCTCTAGTTTTCCTTGTGTGGGTGTGCAAAATTTTATTTGCGGTATGCAAAATTGTGCAAAATGTGTGCAAAATTATGTTTCATTAATTTTTGAAATTTGTTTAATACGGGAGGCAAACTTGACCGACTTTTATTATTGTTGTAATATGTTTTGAATGGGGGGCAATGGAATATATTCGCGGAAATACATGCAAGCTGCTGTATCGACTATAATACGGCTCTTAACCCAATTTTTTTTATCATTAAACTAATATTTCACTTCACGCATGGCCTACCTCGCTTCGCTCGCTACGGGGGCTCAACGAACAGGAACTAACCAAAACTAACCCAAAGCATGTCCAACATAAAAAAAATAAAAAGTTGTAATACGACAATCCAATCTTACATCTTTTCCAACAACGATTCACACAATCAAATATTTACAGGTAATATTTGTACTTAAATCCGATGGGGAGCAGCAGTAAGATATCCAATTGAATTGGCTAGTTTTTGAAAGCGTCACTCGAGTCACTGTAATCGCGGCCAAAATACGCATGCGCAAGATATGATGAAATCTCAAACCTTCTGGTTAGATGCAAGTGTAGATAATGTGAAAGTGCCGTTAACTTTGCCAAGGTCAAAGGCCGTTAACCAATACCACGAGTCGGTTTTGCGCCAACCCACCAATCAGAAGCAGTTAATATAGCATAGTGCCAGATAGTGCCCTCAGAGATGTATGATGTCAAGGCCACCTATGGTGGCCTTGATGATCTTGATGTTGAAATGTCAGACGCAACATGTAAGCTGCATTTACATTCAATTTGAAGTCCAAGTCAAAGTGCAATTCGCAAATATGTCATTTACATTGAACGAATTTTTAGGTTACATAATTATAGGTATGGAATGTTTTATTTTGTATGTTGTAAATTGCAAGATAATTACAAATCATTTTTAAGAACAATTCCTCGTTGAAATCGTTTTCTTTAATTACAGTACCTTCAAAAAACTTATTTTCATCAAAGTGGGGCCCTTCAAAGTTCATTTTACATGTGTGCGAATTGTTTGATACAAATGTTAATTTATTCTAACACAAATTAGAAATTTACCTAACCCATAGATAAATTAGACCTAACCTGAAGAAAGCAACATTAAGATTAATAAGATAAACAAAAATAATCTAACTTACAAATTTATTTTCTGCTTGCGTTTGGCAAGCAGCTTAACAAAATTCAAAGTGCACTTCAAAGTCAACTTCGAATTTTGTCCAATGTAAATGCTACTTGCTACCAGCATATGACAAGCACATAATACAAAGAATAAGTGTTAGTCCACATGCATACGTGATCACGGATCCGTTGTGCCCACGTGACCAACAACATCCAATTGTGTATCAGGAGAGCGACTTGACTCTCCGTCAAGGTCAAAACGGATGAAAGTTGGTTAATTTTCACTTTTTCGGTATACGTATCCGTTTGAGTGTGATGGTTGCGGCTGAGTGACAGAGAGAGATAATTTAAAAATTTTTAACTTTGGCAGTTGCTTAATGATAATGTCAAGTTAATATTTAGTTGATAAAATTAATGAAAAATAAATACTTAATATAAAATGGAAGAATCTCCATATAAATGTGGATACTGCGGTTGGGTTATTCACTCTGTTTGTGAAAACTATGTATTTGGAACATATCCGTTTTAAAAATCGGTTGATACCTAATAGCAGTATCATTAGTATGGAAGAAACATTCCGGATGACATTCTAAAATAATTAAAAAAATTAGACTGGTCATCTTCCAACTCGCGAAACAATATATATCCACATCCATAAAGGTTTCGTGCTTCCTCAGTAAAAATTGGTCTTGTCCATATTGTCCTGCATATGGGGGCCTAGAATTTTCTTCGTTTATTTTTGCTAAATATGCTACCAATTTATTTTTTTTTGTAATTGCATATTTCCCACACAGTTTGTCTCTTTAAATTCCTACACATAGCACTCGTAAGTAAAAGAGAGGTTTCTAAATTAATTTCTGAGGTAGGTACCTAGCTAGTGCCTACTTTAAAAAATTGGCAAAACCTACAAAACTAACTAGCAGCAGTAACTGCCATATACAATACAAACTAAATTCAAATTGCTGCAATTAAAAAGGAACTCGATGCGCATGTCAAAACACATACGGATGCGTATCACGGAAGTTCTATGTGGATGGGCAAAATTCAACGTGTGTGTTTCACGTATACGGATATCCGTGATCACGTATGCATGTGGACTAACACTAACAGGTATGATATTGCGCACGCCACTATCAGCTGACTCGATCCTGTCGACGTCACAATGAGAGTTGCCGCCATTAAAATCCACCGGTTTACAAGGGGACTTTCATGATATTTTAAACTTTGTTTATTTTGTCGTGTATTTTTGCTGTTTTGTCAGCATTTTATGAGATTTGTGACATTTAAGTTGAATTTGGAGACTCTTTAGTGTAAAAAAACTTAAAACAAATCAGGTTATTAAAACTATTTGGAACTATTAGTTAGTGTGACTTTAGTAATAGTGACTTTGTGTGGACAATAGTAACTTATTTTGTTGTTTTAAAAGCTATATGAGGTATAATAAACAATTAATTATTGAGCAAGTGATTAAGACAACATTAATTTGTGATTTTTAGCATTTTTAAGGTTAGTTGTGAACTACACATATTAAAAATGCGTTGTGCTGTAGCTAGTTGTCTGAGTGACAATCAGACAAAACGTGCTGACAAATCTGTAAGATTTCATGCTTCTTCCAAAGACAATATTGTTGAAAAACCGTGGGTTACTGCTTGTTGCCGTAAAGACCATTTTAATACTAAAACCTCGAGAATTTGTTAAAAATATTTCAAGTCAGAAGACCATGAAATAAATTTGCAACATGAATTGTTGCAATACGAATCCAAAAAAGGACCCACTCTAAAGCGCAATGCAGTACCTTCTCTTCAGCTGCCAAAATCAAAAGATTTATTTGTAAACCAGGTAAAAAGACAGGAGAGGTTTTCGAAGAGAGAATCGAAGAAGTTTGTGGAAGATATCATTGCTCAGTGCTAGTGCAACAATGGATTTTGTGGATTACATAGAACATTGGATAATAAACAGCTATTTGTAACTGTTTTTATAGACCTGCGAAAGGCTTGAGTACTGATATTTTACCCAGTGATTGTGGTGTGGTGCAGGGCTCGCTTCTGGGGCCATTATTATTCTCACTATATGTATTTAATTTAAGATGTGCAGGACTTATGGCGTGGTACTTTACTTTTGCTGATGAGACAGCTTTGGTATACACAGGTGGGGAAGTTAATGAATTAAATAGGCTTGTAAATGATGACCTAAAGTTGTATCTGAACTGGTTTTACAATAAATTAAAAATCAATACTGTCAAAACAAATTTCTAATATTAACATTGTTGTTGTGATATACGTAAATATAACACTAAGTAGGTCCCAAAATAACATTTACAAAATAATGGCTAATACAAATATAGGCCTAAATAACTGGTATGTGCAAGCATGTATATCATACAATAGAGTACTGGAAAATATTAGAAATATTATTAATTATTTTCTTTATAAATTGATAAATATTTACATTGATAGTAAGGAGTTTTTAAAAAAGAATCCTTTTTAGAGTTGGTCAGGCAAATACAAGATGTACAGATTTGTTATTTATGTATGCACCTAGAACTAATCTTTATAAAGATTCTCCATTCATAAGGCTGTGTAATAATTTTAATAGGTATTGTAGTATTGTATTTCAGTTGAATTGTTTAAAAAACAAATAAAAGGAGAAATAGATATAAGGATATGTTCCTAGTTTGTAGGTTTAGTTTTTAGTTTGATTGTATCTATTATTGGCTTTGTAAAACTTGTTGATACAAGAATAAATAAATAAATAAATTATAATGTTTTTATAATACTATTTAAGTGATATCTAAATATTAGTTAGAATCTCTCTGACACAAAAGTTGTAATTAGTATGTTCGAGGCCAGAGCTTAAAGCACTGTTTAGGGATTTATGTATTTATTGTATTGTAATATTGAGTTGTATTAAATAAATGTTATAAAAAAATAAATAAAAAGTTTGTCTAAAAAGCCTTGTTTTATTTTTTTTCTCATTTTTAAATAATTACAATTCCGATATGAGAAGATAAATAAGTAGATCTTTCCATCTGTGAAACAAAACCAATCCACTACACTTTCCCTTATAATATCAACTATATATCTATTATAATACCTAATATTTCTTTATGTTCCCTGCTATAATCATCTATAATAAAGTGTATATCATAGCAACTCTACTGAAATGTCAATTAACAAGATTTTAAATTATTCTATAAATTTCTTTTGATAAAATCTATGTTGCTAAAGATTTGTTTCTTATTTATAAAAATTTCTAAGCATGATATCTCTTATATGTGCATTCCATATATTGAACATTATTTCTCAATTTTGATGTATATTGAGTATTTATTTAGTTTATTAACAAATCAAAACAATAAAATACCTTTCAGTAACCTAAATAAACCCAAAACAGTGATATATTAATAGCATTTTTATTCAAATGTCTGTTAATGATCAATTAAATGTAATCGATATAACAGTTCTTACGGCAACTATTTCAAATAACTCTCATTGTGACGTAATGCGCGAACTCGACCGAATTGGGCACTCGGGAATATCATACCTGTTATTCTTTGTATCATGTGACAAGCAAGCAAATTTCAGCTTGAATTTGACTTCAAATTGATGTAAATGCAGCTGTAATTGTGACGCAGTGTTGCCGATTGTCACTTGTCCCATAATTATCAGAATTTAAGATAATTTTGCCCGCATTCTGATAAAAAATTTGAGGATTACATAACTATATCGCGAATCAGCCGGGATATATTTCTTGTCCCGCCATTTTCAGGTTTTAACATAATTTACATCAAAATCTGACAATTTTGGCTTAGCCACACATCACATAATTTCATCACGGCAAATATTTGCCGTGATTTCATTGCATGCCATCGGCAACACTGTGTGACGTGACGTATGCATGACAGCCTGGAGTCGACAAGTACAAGACAAAATTTTCAAATAAAAAATAATTTCCAACAATCGTCCACACAACCTTGCACAATGCATTGATGAATCAGTTTTCCACTTTTACTTAAATCGAGCACTACATATGTAATATTGTACATGTTTTTAATATTATTTTGCAATATGGTATCGGAATAATGGCTAGAAAGTGCTTAAATGGTAAACAAGTTGAAGAAAATATAAAACAAAAAGTTACAAATTACCTGGTCTGATTCTCTTGGTAAGATCGTAAATAAATATATTAAATATAAACTTTTTTTATCTATATTTGGCCGAGTTTCACTTCTGTTCAAATAAGTTAATAATTATTTAACCTTGTGTCACTGAGTCAGTGGTTGCAAATGTGACAAGTTGCAATATTGTGGGAAAAGAGATTAAACATATATATTGTTAAATGGATTTGTCACATGCCAATTTCTATAATTTACATTTTACAAACACAGGTATGTAGTTTTAACATATTTATGCATCTTGCTGAACATCATAGTTAATTATTTTTTATTTATTTTGTAGATTAAATAGAAACATTTGGATCTATGTGTCATGTTCATATATCAATTCCTAAGTATGTATTTACTAGGTATTTACCTCTCAACAATAAACTGTAGGTTCCGTCCAGATTAGTCCTGGTAGGATAGGAAGGAGACGTTATCTTAAAATTCAACTCAAAGTGTATACAACACCTAAGTATTGAATTTTTTTAAGAGATAGCTACTGTTGTCGTTCAATTAACAATATCTTCTATATACACAATCATGGTATTAAGTGGGGGTACTAAATGTGAAGTTTAAAGAAGTCAGTAGATCGAAAAATTTTAGCTTGAAATACCACCAAACATTTTATGGTGATACTTCATGTATTTGTTCAATAATAACTAATACATAATGCAAATTTATTTTCATAAGTACTTTTTGTACTTGTTTATTCTGTTGTCTTATTGTTTGTTTTTATAACTGTAATTAGTAATGAGAATATCTTATACAAATGGGAATAGGATCTTGAGAGCTAGGGATGGGCAGAACCACTATGGTATTAAGTTTTTTAAGTATTGCCTGATTGTGTTAAACAGCTCGATATCAAAGAAAATAAGGAGTTTTACTGTACTGAAACTCAGTTTTTAAACTGTGATTTTGGTGAAATCTTATAATATCTGAAAAGCACCAATTTAATAATTTAACCAATTTGTATCTTAAAATTTTAAACCTGTAATGCAGAACAGTGTTCTCTGATTTTAACATGAAACTACTGAAATACTTAGGAATATTTTAATGTGTTTCACTTTAAGTTTATAACCCAAACTACCTATGTGTATTGTATTTTGTATTTTGACTTGTTAATATGTATATCATTAATAAAGACTTGTATTTTAAGGGAATGATCAGTTTATTCTGTGTTTCTAAATGGGGCTATTGAAATAAACTTAATTTAAATCTTAAAAAAAAACCACATTAAAATCTTTCAGTACTAAATTATTTATTATAGATTTCTTGTAAAGGATAAGAATATGTAATATTAATTAATTACAATTGGAATTAGGAAAATCAATTTATTACAAGACATCTATGTGACAGTTTGGTTGGTGCCAAGCTAAAGCAAAAAAAAAATCAATTTTATTTCTATCTAGTACCTAGGTAATTTATATTGTTTACTTATAGCACAAAACCGAATCAAAATGAGCTGGGAAGATGATGACTTCGAACGTGACCTAATGGCATATTCAGAAATTGAGACTCTAGCTACACAAGATGCAGAATCAGTCCCTGAAACAATCCAAAGGTATCAGGAAAGGATACAATCAAACGAAGCTTCAAGCATTTTTGATGCTGATTATAGTTTAGCTTTGACAAATGGTGCTCAACCATCTACTAGTTCTGTTGAAAAAGTATCGACAAATAATCACGATGACCTTCTTAAAGATGATCAAGTAATACGTGTAACTTGTGGGAGAGGAAGAGGGGGGAGAAATTTGTTCCATAAGCCTGGTGTTCCAAACAAAATTAGTTTACCAGATGATGAGCGAGGTGTGATTGAGCAGCTTAGAAAAGTAAGTACTTATATTTACTGAATTAGGTAGTTATATTTAAGAGGCTCCTAAGTCTAGTGGAAGCGACAAAAATTAAAAAAATATTAAGAAATTGAATACCTAGTGAAGGGGTCAGAAGCAAAAGAGAATACTAATGGGGCTTTAATAGAAAATATATTATGTACAAGACTGTTCATAGTTTTAGACAGCAGTGGAATAAAAAGTTGTAGATTTTTCACAATTTATTATCAGAATAAATAAACAAATGTTGCAAATCTGTCAGTTAAATATAGTCCCATTTTTACTGATTCGGATTATACCAGGTTTAAACTGAACATGAATTTTATTAAAATGTGTGTTTATATCAATTTAAAAAACATTATTCAGATCAGTTTCAAATGCATTAAATATGTAGATTATCCAATAATTTAATCCAGAAACTTTCGGAACGGAGCTCTTGAAACGACGTTCTTGTGAGTGTTGCAAATAAAATAGTGTTGATTTGATATATTCCTTGTTTTTAAAAAGTGTTATCTTGCTTATAACACTTTATTATGTGGTTTGTGCTCTAATAACGTTGTTTGTATCCCAAAATCTGTAAGTTTTTGCCTAAAAATCTCTAAAATACATGTCTAACCCAAGGTCTAACCTAACTTTTCTTCTTGGCGCCAAAACTGTTTATTCATGGATTTGCAAAGATTCTATGTGGATTTGTCTTTGGCTGCGTTCCCGAATTTGAGTTCAAGTTTAAAGTTAAAATTATTTTAATTTTGTATATTTTTTGCTTTTTTGGTTTTGATTGTTTTGTTTGAATGTACTTCGTTTTTTTTTTAACTTAATTTAACTTGCTTTTACCATTTGACGTTGTTTAATTGATTTTGTTTTTGACAATTTCCTTCCTTTTTTAACCTTTGTGTATCCCGTTTTTTTCTGTGGCTCTGTTGTTAGTTTGTTTTAAGTCGTCCTGACAAGCCCCTGGACGTTATTTTTGTTTCATATATACATACCTACCATCACAATGCAACGCATTTTCAAGTGGTGTAAAAATAAAGAATTTTCAAATTACTGCTGCATCGCATGTAATAATGTCTTTCATCCAAGCTGTCTTGAGCAGGTGTCAGAAGTAGTAAAATTAGGAGGTTACGGAATTCTCTGTTCAGAAGCTTGCAAAGTATCTTACGATGAGAAAGAACACGAAGGTAAAAGTTATGAAGAAAAAATACAGTTACTGGAAAAAGAATGCAGTGAGAAGGGAAGATACATAGAGAGATTAAAACACAGTATTTGACAACAGCTAGTGTGTGATAATAACACAGTAAAATCATTCTCTGTTATTTATCTGTTTTAATCTGATATTTGTAGTAGTAATTTCGGGATTTTCTGTATAGACATCCTTCGTGTGCTCAGAGACCATTCTGTGAAGTTTCAAACTTGTGCTGCAATAATTATCCCTTAAATTTATGCTATTGATCTTGTACTTCTTATTCAGAGTATATTAGCAAAAACTAAATTCCTGTACTTTTAAATCATAAAAAATTAAATTGAAATATATAGTGCGTTTCACCTTGTCGTGTTAGCAAAATTTTAATAATTTTTAGAATATATAGCCTGTTTCACCCAACATATTCATCAAATAATCATGTCTTGCTCAAAGTGTGATGTCATTCTAAATGAAAAAGAGATTAAATACAAAATAATATGCGACTTTTGTAAAGCTGAATTGTCTTGCTTGTTCCAAGTTCACAACTTCTGAAGCCCAAGTGACCCAGATGAAGTCCAGGGTTATTTTGTATGCCTGCGGCGCATGTGCAATCTCGGTTAAGAACCAAAGTAGTGAACTAGCCAAGGGTTTTGGTGCGCTGAGCTCCCAGATGCAAAAAGCTTTTGAGTCTCTTAATAACATTCTCTCCAGGAAGATATCGCAGAAATTTGAGATTCTTAATGTCTCCCTCCTAGGTAAATCAGCTGTTCCGGAGGATTACACAACTACATTTTCAACTGGCTTGGATGGCTTGAAAAAGGATATCCAGGAGGTATCCTCAGGAGTCACTAAACAAATTGACTTGCTTAAAGCCGATTTCCATAACCAAGAAACGTCACATGTCAAAGAAACGATGCATTGAGAAACTCAGCGAGACCAGGACCACAACTGTGAGCCTCCGAAATCTTACGAGACAAGGCTGAACAATCTTGATAAGAAAAACAGAGAATT
>MU182257.1:352348-403597 GCA_016904865.1 Pissodes strobi
GTATTGGAAGAAGAAAACAAGGGAACTTGAGAATATGAAAGAGGATCTTAACACAACACTTCTACCACCATGCTCCTGCTCCCTTGCCTCCAACGTTGCTGTTATTTTATTAAACGATGCTGTTATTTTATCAGACTCTGCTCCTAAGTAGGAGACTTCTTCAAAGTCTCCTGAAATTCTAATATTGACAGTCAAACTATTTTGGGTCTGAATGGATCACTGACCAGGACCCAGGTTGCTAGGAAGTTTAGTATTCAGTCTTATGAAACCGAATGCTGTGCAAGAAGGGGTGTTGGAGAACCTTGCTGGCCTGACCACGGTATAAATAAGTATATACGGTAGGTTCACTCGAGACAAATTTCCAATTTCGCCGACAGTTTTTACCTTCAAAGCGAATCCAGATCAATCTCGTTCGCGGCCAGTTGTGGCTACACTACGAGGGAGAATTTACGGTCAATGTGCAAACGCCTTGATATTCTGTACTGTTGGGTCGCCTTGAATTAAATAATTATTAAGATCGTTACTATGGCGAGATATTGTTGTGCGGATAATTATTGTATTACAAAAGTGGGTGACGGATTTTCATTTTTTACATGCCCCACAGACCCTATCAGTTAAGATTTATAATAATTTTTTAATAATATGCAGTTTTTCAATTACACGTATAATCGGTTTAACAAATATGTCTTTATTAAAATTTTGTTATTTACCTAAATATGGACAAAGACAATAGTGAGAAAAGAAAACAAGTACGGTAAAAATTAAATGCCCGTCAGCACTAGCGTGAGCAAAAATCCGTTTATGTTTTAGTAATTGCGAATTTTTCACATGACCTTTTGTGTTTTTAAAGCAACTCTTATATTTTAACATTGAAAATGTTTCTATTATCCTAGTAGGTATAGGACCTCAAATCGTGAAAAAGTGCATGCTACATTTGACACATGACATCATACGCGTGTGAGATCGTGTTAGCACGGCGTTGTTATATTTGCCGTGGTGTTAGTTTATTTACTTAAACTTAAATTTGATTTATAAGGTATCGGAATCGATTAAAATGACTAAAATAAATTGGGATTAACTGAAACTCACCGAAAGGTGATTAAACCAAAACTCGCCAAAAGTAACCAATACAGGCTTAAACGTACCGGTAGGTACAGGTTACGAAAATTAAATTAAGTTAAAACTAACCAAAACGTACGGAATTTTAACGACTAACCAAAAACATTAAATTTGATTATAACGTATCGGAACCGATTCAAATGACTAAAATAAATTGGAATTAACTGAAAGTAATCGAAAGTTGATTGAAAAACTAACCAAAAGTAACTAAAAGCACCAAAAAGGGCTAAAACGTATCGGAACAGATTAAAAATATTAAAGTTAGTTGAAACTAACCCAAATTGACCTAATTTTGGCGACTAACATAATTTTACCAAAAACATTTAAATTGGTTATAATGTATAGGAATCGCATCAAATGAGTAAAATAAATTGGGAGCTAACTGAAAGTAACCGAAAGCTGATTGAATGACTAGCCAAAAGAAACTAAAAGCACCGAAACCGGCTAAAACGTATCGTAATAGATTAAAAAATATTGGAGTAAGATAAAATTAACCCAAATTAACCGAATTTTGGCAACTAACCTTAACTAACCAAAAACAGTAAAATTGGTAATAACGTATTGGAACTGGTTCAAATGACTATAATAAATTTAAACTAACTGAAATTAACCGAAAGTTGATTGAACAACAAAACTAACCAAAAGTAACCAGAAAAGCGAAACCATAAATTAAAATAGATTAAAAATATTAAAGTAAGTTGAAACTCACTTAAATTAGCCGAATTTCAGCGACTAACTAAAATTAACCAAAAACATTAAAATTAATTACACTCGTAACGTATTTGAACCGGTTCAAATTCTAAAATATATAAAAACCAACTAAAACTAACATAAATCTGATTGAATGACAAACCAAAACTAATCAAATGTAACCAAAAGCACTAAAACGTATCGGAATAGGTTACAAAAATTAAAGTAAGTTAAAACTAACCAAGACTAGCAGACCTTTGGCGACTAACCAAAAGTAACGAAAAACACTAAATTTGATTATAACGTACCGGAGTCGGTTCAAATGACTAAAATAAATAGGATCTAACTGAGACTAACCGAAAGTTAATTAAACGGCTAAACAAAACTAACTAAAAGTAAGCAAAAGTGAAAGAACGGGCTAAAACAATTCGGAACAGGTTAGAATTATTATCTACCGCAACGTCATGGCTAGTTATATATTAATAGATTTTCCTATCTACAAGTGGAGGGTAATTTTTTAGGTCTTCATATCGGCACCTTTTTTATACTTATGTTGAAAAATATTATAATGTTAAAAAGGCATTTCTTTAATTTCAGTTAGTTTTAATTCATTTTAGTCACTTGAACCGACTCCGATACGTTACAATCAAATTTAATGTTTTCGGTTAGTTTTGGTTAGTAGCCAAAATTCGGTTAATTTAAGTTAATTTTAACTTACTTTAATATTTGTAATTTGCCCGATACGGTTTGGGCGTTTTTGGTGCTTTAGGTTAGTTGTTCACTCAACTTTCGGTTAGTTTCAGTTAGTTCCAATTTATTTTAGTAACTTGAACCGGATCCAATACGCTATAACAAATTTTAATGTATTTGGTTAGCTGCAAAAGTTCGGATAATTTGAGTTAGTCTTACTTTAATTTTTTTAATCTGTTCCGATACATTTAGTTCTTTTTGGTGCTTTTCATTACTTTTGGTTAGTTTGGGTTAGTAGTACATCACGCATATGACATCATGTGTGGCAAATGTAGCATGCACTTTTTCGCAATTTGATGCCCCATAACAGCAAAACAGAAACATTTTCAATGTTAAAAGTACTACGGCAGACGTAGCGCGATGAGAGAAATTCTCACAAATGCAGCCAATCATTTGAGAAATGCACCCGGTTAATTGGCTATGTTAAAGAGGACGCCAAATAAGTCAGCTAGAGTAGTGGAGGACAACTCCGTCCGCAAAGCCATCTCCGAAAACTGACGATTTCGCAGAAAATGTGAGAGAAATTCTCGTAGCGCGAGTAATGAAGTGTTTAGACTTTTAAGAAGCTATAAATTTACTTTACTAGCTTAATTTGTCCTTTTTATATTTAAATTCCCACAATATTTCTCAGGTACTTTGAACCTTCTGCTTTACACATGTTTTAATAGTTTAATAGATGAATCAAGTTACAAACTGTCAAATAAATTATTTTAATAGGTATTACCTTTATTTATAATGTTTTTGAATTTAGTATACGTTACTAATTTGTATAACTTTATTACATAGTTTTATTCATTTGAATCACGTATTAAAAATTACCTTAATAGCCCTTTGAAATATCGTGTATCAAATAATAACCGAGGAAATAATTTTGCATCAGCTAATACTTTTTGAATCTCCCCTCACAGACTGCTCGCTGCTGCAGGTAGGGTAAAAACTAATTTTTTTACCGTGCTGCGGCTTTTGCGTTTGATCCAAAAACATCAAACGATTTTTGCTAAGTGAATCTACTCGATATTGTTTGTACTCTGGCCTGACTAGGGATTTTACTCCAAGTAACTTTGTGATAGCGGGATGTGGTGCCAATGTCTTGTGTTTTTGTGGCTGGCATGCATGACTTTCAGGATGAGGTCCCTCCCAAGAATCATTTCTGTAATTGGGCCTTATCTGCACAAGAGATTGGAGGTCATGTTGGAGCTGACAAGATGCCTGGGCGTATAATTAAGGGCTGTGATGACCTGTTGATGCGGCCTCTTCTTCACCTGTTTAACTTTAGCCTGCAATTTTCAACCTACCCTACAATTTTTTTTTGATGTGTAAACATCTTGCGCAACGGTATGAGGGTAAATCTCGGGACCTGGGACGGAAATGTAGCGGTCGGAATGTGTAAATCGATGTAACATTATAACCCGTGCGCATTGAGGAGCAAGCTAATCCAGGACGGCCGCGATTGCAACGACTCAAATGGCGCTTCTAAAAAGCTAGCCGCTAGGGCGGTATTAGATTTTCATTATATTATATTCGCAGCGTATTTGGATCCATAGCACAGCTTATAGATGGTTGAATTTAAAAACAATTTTCGCTTCAAAATCCACGACAAATTCGTCCGAAGCCACAGCTATCGTCCTAAAAAAGTCCGGAGTTTTCGGATTTTTATACAATTTTGCCATTTAAAATCGCTTTAAACGGATTTTAGACGATAAAAAAATCATATTTTAAATTAAACGAACTGTCAAAACTATTATTCAGATGCCCAGACGTTTAAAACATTATTGAGTCATGGTTCTCTTCTAAAATTTTCAAAATTTGGTTATTGACTTTCCCAAATCAAAGGATACCGCCCCAAGATGACTAGCTGGTAGTGAATAAGCTGTGTTCATAGGTTGATGTTATTCCTGGTGGCATTAGATTTTCGTGTCAAATTTGTGCAGTGAATTAATCCACTCCGATTGAAGCTGCCAGAAAGTGTTATTAAAGAATCCTAACTAATATTATAAATGCGAATGTGTTTGTTTGTTTGTTTCTTATGCTGTCACGCATAAACTATTCAACCGATCATTACGAAAATTTGTACAGATAATTTTCAAGAGTATAGTAAAGGACATAGGACACTTTTAACTTTTACCCGCGGGTTCGCTCTCGTTGATTACTGCGGTTAGTTTTAATCCTATTTTTCACGCGTAAACTACTACCATGAAATTTTGTACAGATATTTTCTTGATATTGGGCATGCCTTGGGGTAGTTTCTGTCCGATGCTCCCCTGTGCTTCCCTGGAGCGAGCGAAGCGAGCGGAGAGCTATGCGTGAAGTGTAATATTAGACATTCTAATGCAACGTTACAAATGTAAACAACGCACGTCAGGCGGTGTCTGTGACGGGAATGTGTTTTGCAGGCTGTCTATAACCGTTATTGTAAAACGTACTCTTTCTAACGCCAGAATATAGGCAACCAGTTCCAAGTAAGTAGTTTGGGTTACATCATGTCGAAGACGTCAATATAGGACATATGTTTACCTACATCAGTGTCTCGAGTACCTACTACGAGACCCTAAATTTTTTTAATTTAATTTACGGGTTCACCCCAATTACGGCATAATAATAACAATAAACATAATATCTTCTAGTGTGTTTGTTCAGAAATCTAAAAGACCTATCAATGGATTATTACAGCCATAGTTAGTAGTGTGAAATTTTATGCGAAAAAGCTCAGAGGATCTCAGTTTACTCAAAACTTCAGGACTGTGAATAATGCTGTTTAGTAGTTTGAAAATAAATACAGAGTCAAGTTGAGTTGTCTTGTGTTGCAAAAGCGGGCTGTCAGATACATGTGTGGGGTTGGCAGTCGGGACACTTGCAGACCCTTGTTTATAGAACTGCGAGTGTTAACCTTGACGGGTTTACTCGTGCTCGAGACAGCAACGATGGTGCACAAAAAATTTCAAGATGACATACACTCCCCTAACCCAAACAACACAAGATCAACGCACAGAGTGCCAGTTCCAATACCAACAAGTGCACTAACAAGAAAGTCTATTATTTATAACGCTAAGGCCATTTTTAACCATTTGCCACTACAGCTTCGTACAATCAAGTCAGCTGAGGTCTTTAAAAAGCAATTGAAGACCCTATTAATGGACAACCCTTACTATTGTTGGGATGAGTTTTTCAATACAAATTTTAATTTAGTAATGCGGTAATGACGTTTGTTTTGTCTTACTTTCTGCGCAATTGTTTCTCACTTGAGTGTTGCCTGCAGGGCCGTATTACCCAATAGGCTAAGTAGGCTACAGCCTAGGGGCCCTTGACTTGCGGTGGCCCTTGAATCCACATACAAATCCCATAATGTAAGAAAAAAAGTAGAAAACTACAATTTGACAAAAATAAAGAGGGAGAAGTTGAATTCACTGGTGATATAACATAAATACTTTTTATGTTATAATCGATAACATTCTTGCGGAACTCAAGAAGCTTATCTTAACGTTTCAAATATGTTTGGGTTTTTATATTTAGAAAATTATTCTGAAGAGAATATTATATTACAGGCAAATGCGCTCCAAGAGCACTATCCAAACGATTTAGACCAAAGTTTAGGAGCCGAATGTATTCGTTTTAAATATTTTATCCCAGAAATTAATTCGGAAATTACCAATCCAAGGGAAATGATAAAGTTTACAAAACAAATAAAATTAACGTGTAGTTTTCCAAACGTAGATATTGCGTTAAGGATATTTTTAACCATGGCAGTAACTAACTGTAGTGGGGAGAGATCATTCTCTACATTAGAAAGGGTAAAAAGTCATAAAAGAAATTCATTAGGTGATGAAAAAACTAATCAACTTTCTTTGTTCGCTATAGAACACGATCTTCTCAATAAAATTCCTACTGAAAATATTATTGAGAGTTTTGTGACCCAAAAATCACGAAAACGAGCATTCATTTGAGTACACACCACTATCTAATTATATTCTTTTTTTTAACGAAAATATTTTGGGTTAATGTTTTAAAATATTCTTTGATTTTTATATCTTTTTTGAAAATAAAAATGTATATTTTAAATCAAGATATTATTATAATATATACCTTTAAAAACAATTTTTGTTTTTGTTTCACATTTTACTTTATCAAAAAAAAATTCTACCCTACCATAAAATATGCTGAATGCTCTGGATAGGGGGCCCTAAGTAATTTTTAGCCTAGGGCCTCTTCAATGGTTAATCCGGCCCTGGTTGCCTGTGTGTCTATTTTACTACCTATGACTTCAATAATTTTATCCAAATGTAACTGTATAGTGTTGTGCTTGATTTTTGCGGTATTACTTTTAATTGCCTTATTATTTTCCTTTGTTTTTTTTTTTTTCGTTTTTATATTGCATATGTGAGCATGTAACACCTGGTAGTAGTTAGATTTGTCAATGTGACGTGTTATCTAATTTACCTATCTATTTTATTGCTTTGTACACAAGTAACCTTAGTTAATAAAGCATTTTTTGATTTGATTTGATTTGATTTGAGTCCTTCTCATGGAAACTGTTGTTAACTTTATTATTTTTTTTATCACAGTTTACCGCTGGCATTCCCATTTTATAAACAGAATATTTAAGAAACTTATTCTGCATTTTTTCTATTAAGCTAATGTACTGATCATACATGGGAGACCAGACCTGTGTTCCATATTCAAAGTGAGAGTGAACAATACACAACTTTTGTTACATCAATTGGGAACTCACTACAATTTCTCAATGTAAATCCAAGCAGTTTGAGAAATTTTTAAAGTTATCTGCGAAATGTGATCATTAAAGTTAACATTCTCATTAAAAGTGATACTCAGCTCCTTAACCTGACTCTTATAACCTAAGTTCAAATTATTGATAGAATAGTTTTAATGATATTTCTTATTGTCTGTGAAGAAGCTGATCTGGAAACACTTATCTATATTAAGTGCAAGGTTATTGGTTCGACTCCAGATCCAAAGTGTATCAATATCCTTCTGCAGTATCAGAATGTCGGTGAGACCTCATCACTCTATACAGTTTCAAGTCATTAGCAAAGAGCAGGACTGAGGATTGCAAGCCATCATCGGCATCGTTCACAAAGAGATCAAATAGCAAAGGTGAACAATGGCCACCTTGAGGCACTCCTGATGAAACCTTAAAAGTATTTGACAAAAAATTAAACAGTGTGATTCTTTGTTCCCGACCCTCCAGAAAGCTTGACATCCATTTTATGGCTTCCTTGAAAAATCCTAAATTATACAATTTATATATCAGAAGGTCAAAGTTGACTCTATCAAAAGCCTTTGAGAAGTCAGTGTAGACTGAGTCCACTTGTTCTCTCCTCTCCAAGGCTTCTAATAGGTCCATTTCATAGACTACCAAATTAGTTATTGTGGATTTCCCAGCTGCAAACCCATGTTGTTTCGCTGATATCAATTAAGTTGACAATGGAAGGGACTGTCTTCCATTGCCAACTTAATTGATTATAGATCAACTTATCAAATAACTTCGGCACAGGTAACTGCTTAGAGATACCACGATAGTTTTTATATTTTCCTTTTCACTTGATTTATGAATAGGTGTTACATAACTTTCTTTCCATCTAGCTGGAAAGATGCCGGTTAACAATAATAAGTTGAACAAAATATATAAAGGTTTCGAAATTGTAAATTAACATGTTTTTAAAGAGTTGTTTGTGGAATATTGTCCGGACCTGTAGAAAAAGAATTTTTTAGTTGATAAATGGATTCATAGATTTCAGAAATTCTAATATTTTGGAAAGAAATACACATACTTTCTTTGGGACATGACCCAGTTTCAGGAGGGGTGCATATTGTGGGATCATACACCCTGGCAAAATACTCAGTGAACAGGTTAGCTATAGATTGGGGGTCATCTGCAGTTTGGTCATCAAGCTGCATATTACCTGGAGCACTGTTAGACTTTCTTTTATCGTTAATGTATTTCCAGTAATGAGATGGATTATATTGTAAGTTTTTACTAACTATTATTAGATAACTCGAGTAAGACCTTTGACTTTCTGCCTTGCATTTAGTTCTTAAATCAGAAAATAGTAAGTAATCAGCTTCAAGTTTTGTATGTAAGTATTTCTTATGACTAGCCTTTTTTGAAATGACTAAGTTATTTTAAATGAGGAGAAAACCACTTAGGAAAGTTAGAGCTTTTTATGAGCTTTCTTGGAATGAAAAGATTAAGAACGGTATTAATTGTTTCATAAAACCTTTGTACAGCAGAATCAATATCTAAGCCAAAAAACAACTCATCCCAGTTGACACTGGCCATGTAGCCATTAATCGCTAAATAGTTACCATTTCTGAAAAAGTAATATTTTTCATATTTCAAGTTGGACTCAGTATTACATGATAGATAAATGTGTAAGCTATGTGATTATTTTGTAAAGGCATTAAGGGGTCTATGGCTGGTACAACCAGACATGTTTGTAAATATTAAATCTAAATATCTACCATTATCATTAGGATGCACTACTTTCTGAAAAAAAATCAAGTAATGACATGTATTCACAAAGCACCATAGCGTGTGAGTTCTGTGAACATTCCACGCAAGCTCCCAAGCCGTCATTATACCAAAATGCCTTCGGTAAGTTATAGTCTCCCAGTAATATAAATTTAATATCAGGATAAGTTTGGCAAATACCACTCACTGATTCACAATAGTCTATGTAACACTCTAGTGGGGTCCTTGGTGGTAGATAAACTGATCCTATGACATAATGTTGCTTATTAATAAAACCATCTATGAATAATTGTTCGACATTCGTAGTGAAGCAATAACTTTTGATCTGAACCTGTCAAAAACTGCAATGATTACCCTCCACCCCACTTTTTGCTACTTGTTTCATCACTCCGATCGCAACGGAAAATAGTGTACCCATGCAGCCTAATTTCGTGTTCGGAAAATATCATCACTTAACCACGATTCTATGATAATAATAATATCAATATATAAATTGGCGCACAAGTAAAGTAATTCGATTATCTAAAAAAGGGTCTAAGCGTAAAGTGGTATCTTGATATGTGTTTTTTTTTTTATTGATTATTGTATCCTAGGATGAGTTATTTATTGACATGTTCATAAGTTACACTATTTGGTTGTAGAACTTGAGGGATGAATAAAGGGTTACTTTAATCAGGAAATCCGACTGAAACTAAGTTAATTGAAAACATTTGCGAAGCGACAACGCGATCAATAGTTTATTTTCCTCTTTAAAGTGGCCCCAGTATTTATTTCCTGTGACCCACTTCGCGCTAAAGCCAACTTTTGGTCCCAGCACAAACCACTACGCTACAACGGCCGTACCACGAAATTATCCATTGGACAAACTTATGCTTGTTAATCAAATGGTTGCTACTATATTCGATATTTTAATCGCGTGGACCTATTCTCGTCATGCCAATTTGATTATACCTGTCCATTGTAATGTATTTTATTCTATTAAATTGTTATAGGTCATGTATTGTGTGCTTTTATTATACCATCTGAACTTGTTTTGTTTTTTTTTAAATAAATAAGTCAAATAAATAAATAAATATACTTTTGTAGGTGGCACCTATTGGCTTTGGTAATGAAATAACCGAAACTGCTGTACGGGCATACCGCAAAGCGAAACAGCTAGAACACGCAAAAAGTTCGGAATCTAGTCCGGTGAAATCAAAGACTAGCAGCCCAGCTACACTGCGACGTGAAAGTCCTGTTGAATCAAAAGAAGACTCTGATCTAGAAAACAAGAGGCCATCAACTCCAAAGAGAGCCAAACCAACAATTTATGTCACTACTTCCGGAATATCAAACCCGAGTAGCGGAAGCAGTGACATTGAAAGTTCTGAATATTTTACCTCTCAAAATCATAATACTTCAGACAGTTCTCGATTTGCTGAAAGTTCTAATGGAAGCGCACATCCAGAGGAAAGTGAGGATGAATCAGATGTAGGGGAAACTAATGAAAGTGAGGTAATAATACCCAATGGCCAAACTATTCAGTCACCACCGATAGGAAGTCATCCTATTCCACTGAGCGAATTTCTTAGACGTAACAGAGAACAGAATAGGCGACGGCTTCTTACTACCGAAAATTATCATGATACATTAGCGACGCAGCGTACAATAAAAGAACTTATACGCCAAGATCGTATGGAAGATGAAATAAGGCGCATGTCTGATAGGTCTTCAAATTCTAGTGTGACAAGCGCAAGTTCCAGAGAAGACATTTTACCATGGAGACAAAGAACGAATTCGCCCCCTAGGTATTCGTGGGGACAAAAATTTATTAAAAGAGATATAAATATTAACTCAACTCTGGATTTTCCACCACTCAAGTAAGTGTTAAGCGTCTTAAAAAAAAAACTGTTTTCCGAGACGAATATGCGCTGTGTTAGATTTAAATTTGACGACTAAATTAAACTATTTCCAGGGGATTAATTGCCCACGGTCATTTTAGAATACGGTGCTATCTTTTGAATAATAGCAGGCAACGAATTTCTTGGAGATTGTTCAGTATTATTTTTAATGGATTCGTTTCATTAGTGATAGGTCGACCAATTTGAGTTGCAGCAACAGGTCTAGTTATGAGAATTTTCTCTAACTCATTGATTTCTGACATCCCAACGTTTGTTCATACAAATCTATGCTGGGCCTAATTATGAATGAATCGACAAACTGACCATTTATTGTAGAAGCACAGAAATGATAGTTGATCTTGTACATTAATGGAAAACAGATACAATCATTTCAAATTTGATGTCCTAGCTGACGAAGAGTTAATAGAAACAAAGGTTTTGTGTAATTTTTACTTTCTGATAAATCACTTGCCTTATTTTCTGCTCTGATTTTTAGTAAAAATCATGAATATTTTTTTCAAAAAGATGTATTATTGACACAATTTCAAAGACATAATTTATCAAGTACTAAACTATCCGCCATAAGCGAATTTTTTTGTAATAATTTAGTTTTGCCATTTTTATGTTGTCTGTCGCAAACCCAAGCTAACATTTTTGATATGGAACTCTGAAATTACACTTGTGTCAAAACAGCGGAATTCAAGACGCTTTCTTTTTGAGGCATCCAAGCTCAAGTTGATCAATATTTTGATGGTATAATCAGTTGTTTCTTATTTTGTATCTCTGTTACTTAAGTTTTTCGTAATTTACTATGGGAAATTGGAAGGGAATCAAACGAGAACAATGATTACTTAATGCAAACATAATGCTATTTATATTAATCAATACATATTTATTATTATAATAGTGGCGATTTATTTTTGTCAATATTTGTTACGAGTCACCCGGAACGTGACTGTTAGTACCTGACTTTCAACAACAAAACGATATATAATATATTTAAAAGAAAATGTTTCTATTTTAAAAACTATGCCATATTGGGATTTATGTGTTTTTTTTTCATAAAATTAGCTCAGTAATATCCCCCTTACATTTTGTGTGCCCAATTAAGAAACACCCTAATTTATAGTAAGTTGTTCGTCCGCTGACGATTGAGTTGACACTTGCTTTAATACGACGTAATACAAAATTAAAAAATTAGAACTTGTAGAGTTGTCTGATGGCTCTTACTCATAGGACTTGCTTTCGAATGGCTCTGGTTCAGAATCACTAATATAAATTTTTCTTTGAGGAAAATAAACAAGCAAAGCAGCGGTTAACATTCGAATGTTTGCTGTTAACAAAGTCTTTTCGTGCATAATGATCTAAGTCAGACTTGGCCCACTATTTTTTCATTGGTGTAATTGATTGCATTATTTCACATTCATGTTAGCGGTAAGCTAAAAAAGTGACTTAGACCATTCTAGGCTCGTAGGGTATTCGATCTCGGTATGTTACCTAGAATATAAATAATTAAATATCCAGATGGAAGACTTAAATTGTAGCCAAATCTGCCCTTTACTTCAAAAATATGTTAATTTATTAAGTTATTTTACTAACAACCAAAGTCAACTTTTACACTTCTCGGGTACTTGTCCCTTGGCCTGGCTGGTACCTATTATATGTGTTTGGTATTTCGCAGCCACATTCCATTCTCATTAGGCTTAAAGAAAACACAAACAAGTAACAAGAACAAAGTCCCTGGATTCCTGGTTACCTTGCTATGTATAGATTCCAAGTACGTCCGTGCTCTTGATGAATGTTAGATTTGAAAAAATGACCCAAATAGACAGACTTTAAACGGTACAAAGGCTTTTTAGATTCATGGCTTTCAAACTGGGTATATCCTCAAAAACACGTACATTGAGTATTTTTACGTCATTATAGGAAAACCTATAGTAATCCACTGTCTTGCGGGACAGTGGAGCGAATAGGAGTGCTGGGAGGGGTAAAAAAGTGTGTAGGAAGTATTGAATTTGCAAAGATGAATTTTGTTAGAAATATGTGTTATTTTTATAAATATTCCAGTGGCGTAACAAGGTCAGGAAAAAAGAGCTCCAGTGTCCTGTTGCAATTGATTAATTTTTATCATTCTACTAATATTTCACTTCGCACATCCAACCAAAACTAACCCAAGGTAAGGCCAAAATGAAAAAAATAATAAATATTGTGTATTGCCTATATTTCTAGTGCTTTTGTAAAGTGGCGCTGAAAACTTGTGTCAAAACTCCAACTTTGGGGGCTTTTTTTCGGCCCTAAACGAGATAGGAAGTCAGCATAAGGTGGCCCTTTTATGGGTATCAGAGCATCAAGGTAACGAAACCGCCGACAAAATATCCCGTCAAGGCGAATGATTAGACCAGATATTTTTTGTTGGGTGGTAAAGCTTGTTGCCAAAACATTCATTAAGGAGTGAGCAGAATGATAATTTCGGAAATGGTGGACACACACACACATACCGGGACAAAAAGAGGCTAAGCCGCGAACGGAAGGCCGTCAGAATAATGGTGGGTCCACTAACGAGCCACTGCCGTCTGAAGAGAGATCTAGGCCTAATCGGAGTGGAAGAAAACAGTGAATGAAGTTCTGGAAGAAAAAGAAACAGCGGCTCACGTATAGAGTACATTTCCAGCTTCTGATCTCAACCAAAACGGAGGCAAGGAGAGACAAAACTGCTCAGAGATGGATCCTGCGATTTGTTAAAATTATTTTTTTTTTCATTTTGGGCATGCCTTAGGTTAGTTTTGTATGGTTGTGCCCCCGGAGCGAGCGAAGCTAGTGGAGGGCCAGGCACGAAGTGAAATATTAGTAGAATGATAAAAAATTAATCAACTGCAACGGGACAGTGGAACCCTTTTCCCCTACCTAGTTACGCCACTGGAATATTTATAAAAACAACACGTATTTTTAACAAAATTCGTCTTTACAAATCGAATATTTTCTATTTTTATACACTTTTTTACCCCACCCAGCACCCCTATCGCTCCACCGCACCGTTCCGCAAGACAGTTGATTATTATTAGGTTTCAGCCAATAAAAAACTTTTAAAAATGAGGTAAAAACACTCAATTTATGTGTTTCTGAGAAAAAAAAATGTCAAAATCGGCCTGACACGCCAACTAAAAAATTACCAAAATTAATTGCCCTGAACTTCTAAACAGCATTGGTTTTGTAGTACCACAGAGATTTGTTAGGAACCACCAGCTATCTTCAGTTTATATTAAATTTGACGACAAACTTCTCTTTGAAGGGCATATAAACGGCTTGGTTGTTGACTCTTTCAAAATGATTAATATACAGACTAAATATTTATAGAATGCGAAGTAAGTATACCTTTCACTTTACTATGCTTTTGTTCATAGCAAATTCAACTTTCCCATTTACTTAATTTATAAAAATAGAACAGAAAATGTCCAAAATAGGTTTTTGAAATTTTTGTCTTATAATCTGAATGTTACTGACCTACGAACTCATTTTGGTTTGCTGGAAAACAGGAGGAAGGTTTCGGACATTATGTTTTTGAATGAAATTCTCGATAATACATTCTCCGGATTTACTTCAATTAATAACTTTAACATTTTATCACGCTAGTTAAGGCATAACTAACTCTTTCATATACCGTTTAGGCACACAAATTGTTCTCAATTTTCTCCTGTGTGTCGAATGATGAAATTAGCTAATGCTAATTACTACATGTTATTCCGATTTGAATCTAGATTTCTGTTTTATTCCCAAGCGAAACTGAGAGGTATGTTGAAAAATATGAGCAGGTTTATAGTTGATTTTTAAATTTTAGTTCTTTTGATATTTTAAAACTTTAGATAATTGATGTGAATGAATGTGGTCTTAACTTGTCAGGTGGAATGTACAGTAGATGATCACCCTCTATTCTTGGATTAGAACATTATTATTTAAAAAAAATAAAATTGCCTTGTTTTCAAGATGAGCATGTAATTGGAATTCACATAGCAAGTTAGCTGTAACAGTGAGTCCAGAACTTTCAGACATGACCCTGAACTACACTAGCCAAACCTCGAGTGGTCAGAAGTTGGATGTTGGCAACCTCTGTCGTGGTTGTTAGCTGTAGACTGTTGATCTGTGTTAACTTTAGGTCAGAATTTATTTTATGTATTTTGCCAGGAGGCATCTTTTAAAGTTGAAGATACTTTCTGTCAAATGATTTATCTTTACACATTTCCGTATAGCTGTTAAAGCTCTTAATCGATCCTCTCGTCCCAGTTTGCTTCGCCACTATTTCCTGTTAATATGTTTTAGGTTTTAGTTAATGATTTTAAACAGAATATTGAGATATAACCAGTTTATGTTATCTAAGAAATATTCGATTCAGTGTATTTAATCTCCAACGTTTTGCCTTAATTATTATGCAGGAGAGCACCATTTTGTACTGTGATCTCTTAAACTAAATCCATTTTGAGAAGAACCATGATTTAGTCGTTAAAGTTAGTTTCCAATTCGCTTTGTTATGTTAGTTTCAGTTTATGTTTGATTTGATTTAGTACAATTATTTTAATTAAGGAAAATTTGCCTGCGACTTATTATTATTATTATTGAGTTATTTAAAGGTGATTAAATTTAATAACTTATTACAAAAAAGATATTCTCATTTAAATTACCAACCTCACGTATATGGAATAAATAACGACAAATATGAAGTAAGTCAGTGATTTTGTCGAAATACACGAATTAGGTTTTATTGCTATAAATGCACTGATTTTTAGTTGAAACAATTCGTTTTTTAGGCAGACTGCCAAGTTTTTAAATTTGTGTTGCCTTTCTATTGTTCCATTTATTAGGAAAGTCTTTAGCGACTCCTTTATGGATAACTAGTTAAAAAATTATATTTCAATGTAAATTTCTTCTGTCATGATTCAGTTAATTAAATGGTAAAGATTTTTTGTTTTTAAAAAGGCCAATGGAAATGTGCAGAAGGTTCGTTCTTGTCGTTTTATTTTCCTGAGTAGATGAGCATCTCCGGTCTTTAGCACTTAAAGTTCACATCCTAAGTGTCCAGTTTAAGTTAGATTAGGTCTAGTTTAAGTTAGATTAGGTCTAGGTTAGGTTTATTAAGGGAACATTGAAAAAGATAAGACGAATGTAGAAAAACTGCTCTATACTCTCGGGTATAGTTCCGCTCTATACAATCAGGTTAAGGCAACAGAACAGATACTACCAATGATCTTGCCAAAGGGTACGGAAGTCACAGGACGTGAATTTTAGGTGTTGTGAGAGGATGCTCATATATCAGGATAGCAAAATCGTACCAGAACCACAATTGATTTTGATATGAATGGTCCTATTTATTCAATACATTAAAGAACTAATAAACCAGTCATATCATTCAGTTAACACCTTGAGTGCTAAAATTGTGTTTTGGTATTATGTTGCAGAACTGTGTAATACATGGTATAGCTGCCGACAAGATAGAAGCTGAGCACTTTTATTATATACATATTATTGTATGTATTGGCATTGGCTTTTTTAAAAATTTTGGTGCCACCCACAAAAAAGCGCATTATTAAATATCAAGAGAAATGATTATTAATTTTATATTTCTGTAATAAAGTTTTAAAAAGTCATTTAATGTTTTATTTTTCGGAGTTAGCTAGTTCATAAACCTATCGTTTCATTTCTTAACGAATTTAATATTATCAATTACTATTAACTGTCGCATTGTGAATCATTCACTAATTGTTTGTTACAAAATTAATCATTTACAAGTATTTAGACCTAGAACAAACTACATATTTGGTAGAAAAACCATATAATAATATATACATAGAACACAAATAGCATGGCATGCGATTGGACTTCTGCAACATAAGAAGCATCAGCACAAATATTAAGTCGGTCCACCAGCACGTAACATCAAATAAGCCTCATATTTTAGCTCTATCAGAAACAAAAGTGAAATCAAGCACTACACATGTTCAATTGAATACACCCGGATATGGATTAGCTGTTTTTATATGAGACGATTTATGTTATCAACAAGAAGAAACATACGAACCTAAGGACTTCGATGTCATGTGGTTGAAATTAGGCACAGATCGAGCAAAATTCATTTGTTTCTTGTATAGACCACCTAGCGAACACCAATATAAACGGCTTTTCACAAATCTTGGCAATCAAATCTATTTTCTGCCGATCAACTATCCAATAGCAGACATTGTCATGGTAGAAGATTTTAACGACTGATTGAAACACTCCAACAAAAACGACCATGAAGGACACGAGGAGCCGAGCCTTTTGCTATAAGTCACGGACTTACTCAGCCAGATCCCCAAACGTCAAAAAGACATTGCTAGCTAGCTGCCTGGATCTATCCTTAACAACTAATCCTGACCTCTACACCGTAACTGTCCCAACCTCCGTTGGGCGCATCAGACCACAATCTTATCTCCGCAACTTATGAACTTACTAGCAAAATGCAGGAGCCACAGGTACCCCGAAAGGTTTGGCACTGCAAAGAGGCGTGATCTTCACGAGTTTTATCTTTCTTTTCCGTGTAAAGATGTCTACTTTAGGAATCAAAACACCCCGGAATCTGCTGATGAGATATCTCAAGTTATCCTAGCTGGAATGGAAACTTTCATCCCCTCTTCTATGAAAGTTATTTCAAACAGTAAACCATGGTTTGGGAAAAGCTAGTCAAGAGCAGTCAATGCTAAAAATGCTACCCCAAATGGCGCCGAGATCCGACGGCCGAAAATCGAACTATATTCATCACGACTAGAAACCAGTGTAAGCGGACCAAAGCCATCGAGAGCTACGGAAATCTCGTGCAGTGGCTCTCGATATCCAACGCATTTGATAGGGTGTGGCATGACGGATTGTTACGCAAACTGACAGCATACGGACTACCACCAGGACTGCTTCTGTGGCTTTCCAATTTCTTAAGGGATCGAAGCATTCGAGTTGGTATTGATGGACATCTCTCGGAGGAATTTAAAATCAATGCCGGGTTTCCTCAAGGGTGTATATTATCTACCACACTGCTCCTGCTCTATATCAACGATCTCTTAGACAGGACAAGCAATTCTATTTACAGCTTTGCAGACGACAGCACTCTTATGGCCTCATTCATGTCGCGGTCTCCAATGACCGCTGCTCGTTCCCAACGCGAGCGAGAAAATCAGATTGTTGCCATCAATGATGATATGAACGTCATCGTGGAATGGGGTGAGGAAAATAATGTCCAGTTTAGCGCAGGAAAGGCTCAAGACCCTGTCACCCCCAAAAAAGGCAAACACCGCAGGACCTGACATCAATGACAGGACTCTGACCTCATCCATAAGCCTGCTGGGATCAACGTAGAAAGCGACTTGTCCAAAATCACCAAGGCAGCAGCACAAAAGCTAGGATCACTCTATAGAGTAAAAAAGTTGTATACATCTCATCAGCTCTTACTGCTCTATAAGGCCAAGATAAGACCATCTCTGGAATAGTTTTCCCATGTGTGGAGCTCGGCACCCAAACATTTGCTTTGCTCAAGATATTGGACTCCATGGAGGAGAGCAGTCCGTCTTGTGGATGACCCAGAGTTGGCTAAACCTTGATAGCCTTGAACATCGAAGAAAGGTAGCGGACATGTCTCTTTATTATCGATACTACCACGGAAGGTGTTCGAACGAGCTGGCACTTATGATTCCACCCAAAGTTCTGTCAAACAGAAACACGCGTTAGACACAAGCTGCTCATCAACATACCCCAGATAGCACAGATGTGTCCTAAATATAGCCCAAGTATATCTCGTAGGATATTCATGTATGTCCCGCGTATGTATGTTACCGGCTTACGCTATCCATAGTCCATCGCAGGGATATCTGATGTGACTAATTCGGAAATCCCTTAGATATCCGCAGATATATCCCTGGTATATATGGCATTATCTATGGTACATGCATAGGACATCGGAAGGATGTCCTAATAAAGCAACTTTTTAGATTCTATATTAAATATACTAAGGATGTATTGTTTTGGTCATGGACCATCAATAAACCATCATTAGGATATCCTGTAGCAAAAACGGAAATTTCCAGTATATTGCTAACATACGTCTTAGGATATAAAATCTCGGCGATGCGCATGCCATGCACATAACGGTGTTTGTAATAAATAAAAATGTTATTATAATTAAAAATTTTTTATATGTACGAAATTGAACATATTACACCAAGGTTTAATGACTAAGCAGCTAAGTATCTAACTTAAAGAAATAAAAAATGTGTCACATATCACTAATATTAGTCGCAAACTTTCTCTGTGATCTGTCCTGGCGTTCCTTAGCTCTTTTGAGCCACGCGACGATCGATTTCTCGCACAATATATGGGTCTTTTTGTTCCACTGTCAACTACAAATTTCTGTCCCCAAAACGCACTGGAATGTAGTAAAAATCCAATGATATTTTGTAGTTTTGGCAAAGAGTATATAATGTAAAGAGAAGACAGCCGGCGAATTTCCTTTGATCTTTCGTCAGCCGTTTCAATGACCTCGTCCATTTAACTCGGAGATATCGCGACGTTGCCGGATATAACTTTTTATCAAGGCGGGCGATATTGACGTCAAGTCAAACAAGATGAAGAATAATCGATTTCATCACAGTGGGTCGAAATAACGAAAATGAGGACAAAATTTACTAAATATCTAATACTTTCTGCTAGGATAAAATTTTATATCGAGTGATTTTCATTCAAATTCTCTGAATTTGTTTAAACTTTTGCATTTTCTTAAAATCTCAGTGCTCAACTTATTTTAATTAAAAAATGTGATAAAATTAAGTTTTTTTATGTTTCCGGCGAATTTTTATTAAAATTTATTCAGTCTAAAAGCTATAATTAATCAAATAAGAATTTCCTTCAGTTTAATTTAAAAAGGTGCAATCAATATTTTTCGATTATTTTTAAAGAAAGTTTCATTCAAAACATAGAGGGGATAAACTCTTAGTATGTAGATAAACCAACGAAAAAGTAAATTCTATTTGAATCTCACTTTAAAGCTTCATATTCACTTCCGCAAATTTCGCCTTTTCTTTGACAGTTGTTGATTTTTCGCGCGAATGTAAGTTTTGGTCCATACTCTGATGCGAAATTTTGACGGCGCAAATATTTGCTAAAAAATTCAAATAGTTTTTAACTTTTTTGCGAATTTATGCTTTAGAATAGGTTTTATAGGTTAGCTCCAAGTACCGGAAGATGTAAGCAGGTTAGTAATAAATTTTTAAGTCTGGAATGGGCTCAGTAATTAATCTCATGTCTGCAACTAAATTGCGAAATTCGCATTTTAAAAATATATTTTAAACTGACAATTTTCTTTTCTGGTGTCATTTAGCTGGTGGGTATTTCGTAGTTTTAGGACAATTGCCAAAAAGACACAAATGAAACATAAAATAATATCATCACCGAAAAAAATTATAATTAATATTATTATACAATTGTCAAAGGATCTGTTCTACAATTTAACTAATCAACCCAATGCCTGAAAAGAATAAACAAATAAATATAGCAAAGCAGTCAAGAAATTTGAGGTTAATTCACAATTATGGTAGAATTCGAAAAAAAAATAAAATTTTTCGCCGCGAATAATTTTAAAGCTGAAAATGACATTTTATGTCAAAAAAGGCGAAATTCGCGAAAGTGAGTATGAAGCTTAATTATTAGAGTAGAATTTTCTGAATATTTAGTAATAAAATTAAAACAATTAATGTTTTATCAGAAATTCGAGAATTTTTTCAATAAAAATGCATGTATTGCAGGTAAGCAAAATTTTACCGAGTGATTATAAAAAGATTCTATTAAATGAATTGTGTTACATATCATAATTAAAGTTTACACACCTAATTTCAATTACACAATATGAATTAAAAAACTAAACGAAACGTCCCCTAATAAATCTAAACTTGACCTTTACGGGATATATTTAACCCACTGTGTTGGCGGACCATCCTTGCTTGACGATTGCGTCCGATATAATCCGATAACATACGAGGCGCCCTTTAAATCGGAGTTCTCATCTATCCCTCTCTAATTTGATTGCTCTGTCTTACTGTCCTCTCTTTACATTATATACTCTTTGGTTTTGGTTTATGTATCTTTATAATTCTAAAGCCGAGTTCATATAGCAACGAATCACGAAACACGAATCACGAATCGTTGTTTTTACAAATTCGTGAAAAGTGACCATTTCATATGAAGACGAAATTCGTAGACGTTTCTAGGAAATGTCAAATTTTCACTGTGACATTTACCTTTGACGATAGGTTACGAGGGTTGTGTTTCCTTTTTGAGTTTTTCAAAATTAATAATTAATATTCTAATATGAATGTATTTTATTGCCGACATAGACGTAGACGTGTAATAGGAGCTTACTTGTTGCTTAAGATGCGACAAAAAAGAATAATAGGAATAGGTCTATTGGTGTCTGTGAGATCTTTAAGCAACGGTGGTCGCATGGAGTATCATAATTTCGTGCAAAAAATTAGGGTAAATGAGGAGAAAATATTTAGGAACTACCATAAAATGACTTCGATTTCCTTGCGGAAAAGATTTCTCCATATACAAAAAAAAATACCACACCCGAGAGCCAATTTCAGCACCAGAGACGTTATCTCTTACACTTAGACATAGGTATATTTTAAGATAAAACTTTTATCACCAGCAGTTAATATTATTGCTGCAGTAGAGCGCCAATATCAACCATAGTTTATTATTATTTTCATATTTTATTTTAAGATATTTAGCTGCCGGTTGTCATAAAGAGCATATCTTATAATATTTATAAAAACAAAAAATATCTTATTTACATAAAACTCTTCACATATCATAGGTAAATATATAAGGGCAAATCAAACATCATACATACGAAAAAATAACGAAAACAAATCAAATCTAAATTAATCTAACCTAAAAACCAATATGCAAACTGTCAAATCGGCCGAAATTTTCACGAATTCGTAAAATCTTGAAATGAACTCAAGTTTCCCGCGCCGTAGATTTTAAATTTCACGAATTCGTAAAATCTTAAATTATGCACCTGTCAACTCTCCCGTCAATTATTCTGACCAATGGCGTTAAAATTCGTGATTCGTATTTCGTGATTCGTTGCTATATGAACTACCCTTAATTCAGGATCAACCACCTATCAATCCCGTCATTAGGGATGTCGCTTTGGAACAGGATCTGTTTTTTCCGAAACAGGTTTTTATTTGGAACAGGTACGTGTTGAAAGGTTTTCCTGTTCCGATGGAACAGTCACGACTCAACGGTCACTTGACCGTGTCACGGCGCCATTATACTTAAAGGTTTTCCTGTTCCGATGGAACAGTCGCGGCACATATTATGTGCCGTGGCCCGTGGAACAGTTTTAAATTTTAAGTCGTTGCGGTTACGGTGTCACAGTTGTTTCTGTGAGTGATTTTTAAAGCTTCACGTATTTTATACTTCCTACTTCTAATCACAAAGTATTAGGATATTTTGTACTTCTAATGTCGGGAATCACGAGACAATAGCCACACAATCTTAATTTCATTGCTGCCAATAATATTATTTTACCTATTTAATGCATACTATGCAATTAATCCAGCCTTGTCTTGTATCTGATCGAGTTTAAATTAAAGTTGAAGTTGTTTTTTTGTTCATGTTCAGTGAGCAAGAATATTATAAATATAAGACAACGTAAGGCCGCCTGTGTGATAGCATAGCATAGTGAGTGACCAGTTGATGGGATAAATTATCATCAGGAAGAAATTCTGACCAGATTTGGTTTGGATTTTTGGGAAATCTGGACAGGACAACCACGGTATTTTGTGTGACCCTTCATTGCTGAGAAGGGAAATCATAATAAGCTAAATTCCATTTGTTAGTATTTTTTTCGAGGTCAGTTTTGAAAGACCTTCCTGAATTTTCTAATAAGTTTATTTTTATGACTTTAGTGACTGTGGCCTGCTGATGTTAGTTCAAGAGTTGCTCTATAGTTTGTTTAGCTTACTTTTCTAAAAAATTTTGCTTCTGGAACCTCGTGAAACATACAGGTCGAATATTATGTCTCGGAAGGGTTGCTCTGTATATCGAGCTCTGTATACTATGGTTATTCTTGCCTTCCAAGGGACTCAAACTCTTGTCAATACTCTATAAAATACCAAGTTATACTTTTAGATTTGAGTGGCTCATTATATATAATGTTTTAATAATTATTTAGATTTTTTTGGCATACTGTGCATGTCAAGTTAAATTAGAGCTTTTACTCTTTTAAAATAATGGAGCTGTAAATTAGTAACTTAATTGCAACTTTTGTAACTGTCAGCTTCGTGGAGTTTGAAACTAACTGTTTCAAGTTACTAATTAATTTGTTTTGGTTTTATAGGTTCATTTAGCAGAGTACTTCTAAGCCGAGCTATTATGGCATTGCTGAGAAGGATAAATTTAACGGGCTCCTTCTAAGATGAGCTATTGGGGCATCGCTGAGAATGGTCAATTTAGCAGTCTAATTCGAGACTTTTGGTGTTGCGTGACCAACTAACTGCTGGACCTGGAGTCGATAGTGTGACAATCGAATCTTACATCTTCTCTAACAATTATTCAATTGTAATTATAGTATTTGTACTTATTAATATACTAATATATTCACTTGGATCTACTGTTGCCGATGGTATGAAATGAAATTATGTGGGTAAGCCTAAATTATTAGATTTTAATGTAAATTATGTTAAAACCTGAAAATGGCCGATCAAGCAAAATATATCCCTTCTGATTGCCATGTTATTATGTAATATTCAAAATTATGGTAAAATCTAATAATTATGTGGCAATCGGCAACACTGCTTGGGTTGCTGCAATCGCGTCCGTCATGGGACAACGAACACGCCATGGTCCAATACAATTGCCGCAACAGCGCAAAACAGGTAGAAACAGAAAGTCGAATTATAATTTAAGTTTTGGAACAGTTTGGAACTGGAACAGTTTTTTTGAAACAGGTACTTTTTCAAACTGGAACAGGTTGTACCTGTTAATAAAAATATCCTGTTCCAAGCATCCCTACCCGTCATACGAATGCGAGAACTACGAACACGAACTGTCACTGGTGAAATGTCGAAAAGATAACTTTTGACAATTGACCGCAACATCATTGCCGCCGACTATTTTGGCTTTTCACAAATAGACATGAGCGTACGAGCTGTTTTCATGCAATTTTACGACATATTTTTTTTTATTTTAACCCAGATTTTCTGTTTGTAAAATAAACTCGGAATTTCCAATTAATATTAAAGTTTTTTAATAAATAAATATACAAGACTTACATAACTGGAAACTATTTTTGCACTCTGAATCTCGTATTAAAATGGATAAACGGATATCCGTAAAAGAGAACGTACTTAAATGCGTTATTACTGGGATATTCCATGTATGTTGGAAAAGTATATACAACGTATTTAAGGAATTGTATAGCCGACACATATCCGTAAGAAGACGTATCTAATAAGCTATTACTGGGATGTTCCGAGTATATTGCAAAAGTATATACACCGTATTTAAGGAATTGTATGTACCAAGGATGTATCTTCAATGTCCCGGGACATGCGACATAAATAGGATATGAACGGGATGTCCTGCGTATATCGTGTGCTATCTGGGACACGGTTCAGTTGCGAACACCAAGGACATCCCCTTTGCGGGACTTCTGTGTCTGACTGCCTCGCTATGTAATGGACTTTCGAGTGACGTCTTGCCCGAAAACTACAACTTACAGCGCACTATAAGTCCAACGTTCACCAATTTCTCCGTACACGCACCGCTTGTTGAGTGGCATAGGATTTTCCTTTTGTGTGTATGTGTGTCGAACATAAAAAAAAACATATTAAATAACACAAATAATTATTTATTATAAATTGGTAATCGATTTATAATAAAACAACGTGCAATCCTCCCCACAAAAAAATATCGATTTATCGCCTACATTACTACCATCATTATGGGTCTTTTCGATTATTTTAACCGCTCCAACTGCGAACTGAGCAAGTGAGATCAGTTAGGGGTTTGTGGCCATCCTTTATTTGCTCAAGCGAAATTAATCAAACAAGGGAAAGGGCTTAGACAAGGAAGGAGCCTAATCTAAAGGGCTTATTAAACCCAAGTAACGGAATATGGCAATATATACTGTTCTTGTCCTTGTCTTATTTAGATATTTGGGTTAGAACCATTGATTTGTATAGGAGTGGATAAGCAATAAATAGACCAAACATGGCAAATTTGCGACCGCGAAATGTAAACAAAGAGATTTCTATTTGGACTTGCGCATTAGAAAATTAGTAGGAGCTAGTTGCTGCACCGTGAAGGTAAATAGGCAGGCCCGGACTTCGAAAGTGATTATTTCACCAATTATTCGGTAGAGGAGTCTTGCCGATTGTGAAATGGGCCCCAGTTAGCATAGTGAAACAAACAATAAGGTGTGAATAAGTAATATTTATAATAATTAGACTTACTTGAAATAGGAAATCCTGAGTATTTTGCCTCCACTACTACAAAACACAACCATACACTTTCGGGATTCTATTTTGGTAGCATCGCCCATTGTGTATGTGCGTATTATTCAATTTAAACGAAAATCAAATTAAGCTACTACAGACACTAGGTCCAAAGAAAGTAAAAAAAAGTAAAAACTCGAATTATTAACTCAAAACGCCGGGCCGTCAAAACGAAAACACGTCAAAGACAAAAGCCAAGTTCGATCCTGACCGACGCCTGCTGAGACGGCAAGTGTTCTAGTGCGCATGACAAAACGGTATCTTCTTTGTTTACGTTTTTCCATTTTGCGGCGATTTTGTCATGCGCAGAAACCTGTTTTTTCGCCTATAGGTTGCCACATTTGAATAGTGCGACAGGAGGCTATTCGCGAATCCAGCTACCGTTGGGGGCGCTGGCGTTTGTAAACAAACATGGTGGAAAGCGAGTAACACCTTTGTGTTTTGTCTTCATTTCTAATGTGAGATTTGCCGAGTGTGCATGTGTCGTTTTGGATTTTTGTGTAAATTTTACAGTGATTTTAGGTGAAAATATCGTAGTTTGGTGTCATATTTAATTAATATTGGCAAATAGTACACGGTATTTCAGAGTATTTCTATTTTAAATATATGATACATGAAGTATGTGAAAATAAACTCTAGTGGAAATAAATATATTGTTCGAGTATAAAATAGTTTTAATAATAGTATATTGTACTTATATGCAATGTTAGCTAATAAATAAAACTCTTTCTTTGATTAGTTAATTCATTTATTACGATTTAAAAATACACAGTACCTATCCAATAAACTGCAAGCAAACACAATATATAGGTAAAAACGTCACCAAAATTTGATAGGGCCAGGCTTTTAAATACAATTTTCTTTCTTCACTATAAAAAACAACCTATGGTTAAAGGCAATGTTGAACATGAAAACTATTTTCCAGATAAATACTTAAAAAGCAATAATTCCGTTCTAAAAGCGAGTCTCGGCCAAAGCTTGCCTACATATTTTTCCTGTAATTGAACATTGTCTACTATATAATATTGTCATTGCTGTAAACGGCCAATATACAAAAGTTGTTCCAAAATAAAGAACTAGAAGTCCAACTGGTGTTAAAGATAATTAGCAATTTAGTTAAGTTATAGAATACTACTAACCAGTTGGAAACTATGGGATTATTTGCTGCTTAACTCGTATATTGAATAAAGGACTACCAAATCTCAGCTAGCGAAGACCAAAATACAGAAAGGATATAAAAATGTATGGGAAATTTACTTTCATATCATTATCATATTCATTTTCTAAGCCAATAATTAAAACATACGCAAAGTAAGAACATATATTTATTTTTTTAAGACAGAATCATTAAAAATCAATACTGACAAAACAAAATTTATTTGTATTAAACAGAAAAATAAACCAGTTCAAGACTTTAATATTACTATAAATGAAGTGAAAATTGAAGAAGTACAACAAATAAAATATTTAGAACTCATAATTGATAACAACTTAAGCTGGTCTGGACATATTGGGTATATTATATCTAATACATTACCAATGCTACCTATGATATACAAATGCAGAAATTATCTGTCTTTTAAAACCAAACACAATATTTATGATACCGTCTTCCTTTTACATCTTAGATATTTATTACCAATTTGGGGAACTTGCTGTAAGTCTAATCTTAAATTATAATGTATTTGTAAAACAACTTAAGTGGTATCTTAATATTAGTTAGAATCTCTCCAACACAAAAGTTGTAATTAGTATTCTCGAGGCCAGAGCACTGAGTAGAGAATTATGTATTTATTGTATTGTAATATTGAGTTGCATTAAATAAATGTTTTCCAATTATTCAAATTAAATCTAATAAAAACAACCATTTATTTTACACTAAACTTACTTTATAATGAAAAGCAAAACAAAAAAAAAACTAAGAATACCTATCTAAAATTTGTTACTCGAGAGCACTGGAGTTTGCAAATTTACCATTCCGCAGATAATTAATATAATGTCATCAAAAACTTGTATTAAACTATTCGGCAAGGGAGTATTTAAAATGTTAAAGATTCACATTGTTTGATTGACTCTTTCGATAAGAACCCTGGCTTTTGAAATTAAAATATTTCCTGATTCGTCCTCTGTAAATTGCTTCTTTTTTTTTATACATCTCTTCTTCAACTCCTGCTGCATTTGTTAGTATAACCCGAGTATAACAAACCAACCTATGGTTTAACTTTAATACCACTATTTTGGCTCAGGAAATAGTGGAAATGAATGTTTTTGTCCTTTCCTTTTCTGGAATGGCAATCGTAAACACAACAATTTGTTTTATGCTTCGTTTTCGAGCCAGAAGCCATTGTTTTGTGTTTGTAGTCACAAAGATATACACTTTTCTCTCCAGTAAACGTCCAAAAGCAACTATAAAATGAAAAACACGAATACACGCATCTATAAATGCTTTGAAAGATACGATCTCGACGAAAACCACATGTAAAATGGCCCAATGCCGGTCGATGATTACTCGCTTTCTAGGTTCAATTTTTTTCCGCATAGAGGACGCATTGATTTCTGGAGTTGCCAATTGCTTATCCACTCCTATACAAATCAATGGTTAGAACACACATAATATAAAATTTATGTTTTTAAAGAATTTATGGTGGAAGTGACAGAAACCAGATCACAAAATAATATTTTGTGAACCAGATATGGATATTTTTTTTTTTTTTAATATAAAATCAGAGGCAAAATAATATCTTAAATGGTTGATAAAATTCGCGCCATCAAGATCAAAGGGACCGGCTAATGCTAAACGCAGAGACTAATCAGGTATTATTCAGGATTTTTTTTTTTTTTTCCTTCACTTCCCCACTATAGGGGTGGGCTTCGCATATATAGCATATACCCAAAACACCCCTCGTCCGGCGCTTAGACAGAGGCAAAGCTACCCTTCTGCTTGTGTTACACGTTATTCCAGTTTGAGGGGTCTAGTATGTGGGGTCCTCCAGCTGTCGAGCCTATGCCCCTGGAGACTCCCGATTTACAACATTTACTTAACGAACACAAAATGGTGGCTCTAGGCCGAATTTTTGCAGGCACAGACAGAAATGATCCCACAGGGACATCCGGTCCCTCCCGGCCTGGGTACCGGCGTGAATGAGTATTTCTTCTGGCTAGGACTCCCGGTTCTTCCTCGGGGAGGGTCCTCGGTCACTGAACGATAGCCACGAGTTCACCCAAAATGGCGCCAAATGAGCTGCTACGGAACGCGTGCACACTCGACCGAAGACGGATCGGAAGTCCACCTTCAGGGGTTATGTTCTAATATCTACCACTACTTACAGTGAAAATGTTATTTTAAATATTTGATGTTTGCCAGGAATTTTTTGTTAGCCTGTTGGCAACTTTGCCGATTGTTTATGTTCAGAGAGTACGACTCTTGAGTTTATTTACTTACGCATGGAATGTAATATTTGGGTTCAAATAGTCTATTTTTCGACACATTAAGCACTGCCTAACTATTCTCTGCAATGTAGAATTCAAAGAGAATCGTCCAACGTTTAAATAGCACTTAATTCCAAAAACGCGATAGCCAAACAGCTGACACGAAAGAATGGATACTATGTTAAGTGTTGATGAACATGGTGGCCAGTTCCTTCGAGACGAGTGCCAGCTACGCGACTTTCTCGGCGTGCGCGGCGAGAGGGAGTATCGCTGACTTCGTGAACAATGTGAAGTAGAGACAGGGCCCAGTTTACATAAAGTTTCTAGCGGAAGGAAAATAAGTATAACGTTTTGATTAAAGTTTTGTATTATAAATGTTTATATGATAGTATTTTAATCTACGGTATAATTTAAAGCGAAACATTTATATTTTGACATGCTCTATTTTCTAATAAATGTAATTTTCCTGTCACATTATTAAAAACAAGTTGCCGATTTTCCATGATACATACTCTTAGCGGACATCGGCAACAGCGTCGCAGTAGCGTTGGCTGATGTTTCAGTCAACTGTATTTTGTTATTCTCGGGTATTAGTATGGCTTGCGCACTAGTCTATAAGAGGGAAAGGAAGAAGGGGAACGATGTTGGTGTTTTCATATTTAGTAAACAAATCTGTCTGTTTTTTATGTCTTTACGAAATTAATCATTTATAGGTATTTAGAACAAACTACATATTTGGTAGAAAAACCATATAATAATATATACATAGAAAACAAATAGCATACAAATTAAATAACACAAATAATCGTGTTTACTATACTGAATTATAAATATAATTCAATTTAAATTGTAATTTTGGGCGTAATACTAAACCACTAACTGCATGGACGAAGCAAGTTTCATAATAATTAAGCAATAACCATTAAAATGGTTATTTACTAGGGCACTAGGGAAAATTAAAAATAATGTACGCGTTCATAATTCCAAATTAAGGCTTTAATTTGATTGTGTAATTAGGACTAAGGGACCACTTTTTTGTATGGCATATTGTTAATTATTCTGATTTCAGCTGCTATGAAATTAAGCTATAGCTTCATACCTCTAGATTGTAAAATATTGAAAGGTTATACCTATGTCGATATTTTCCCATCTTGTCTTGCAATTCGCCATTTGAATTTGGGTCGCATCATAACTGTAAAGAAGGCTTAAGAAGAGGATAAATCACATTCTTTATTCGTTTATGCCACTAAAGGTGAGAACGCATTAGGCGGTCCCGGTCCCGTCGCATCGCGAACCATTCTGGGCTGGTCTCTCGAGATCCTTTGGAAAAGATAGGAGGAGCACGCGATGCGAGCGAGAACGTCTAGTGCAAATGCACACATTATAAAACATGGGAAGGAACTTCACCGTGCGCGGTCGGGACTGGCACAGACCGCGATGCGATGGGACCGCGACCGCCTAATGCGTTCTCACCTTTATTGGACACGATCGCTCAAGAGGCAAAAACTTACCCAAAGTCGTTGGCAAAAAACTAAGAAACCCCACTGTGCATCTTATCCCAGGATTATTTATATATGCTAGAGTTAACTCGCCTCAAGAAATAGCAGTTATATATAATAAAAGTAAAATACAGAGTGTGACTTAGCCGCTCCTGAGGCTCAACGTTGCAATTTAATGTTCTATTTAATTATAGTTAGATCCGGATCGGGTAAGTTTGTTTTCGTACTGTCAGGAATGCGGTATCCCTTCAAATAAATTGGGAAGTAATTATCGTTTTCCTTTAGCCCTGATCACAAAATAATAGGAAGTATATATACGACGTTTAACAGCATGATAAGACCCCACCCCCCCAATTCAATGCTTGACGGTTTGCGTATGCCTTAGAATTTTTTGTTCTGTTAAAATAATAACTCGACCTGTTTATAGTGATAAAAGTGTGTTAATGTGTATGTGAATTAATTTTACAGCTTAAACAAATTTGTAAGGAAATGTTAGCGTTATACTAATAGTGTTTTAATGCGGCAACTGTTTTTCACTTATTTTGTATGATAATTACATAAATGAGTAACTTGACACTAATAAGCCTTAACAGTGATGTAAATAGCGGGGTCCAGAGGGTCCGAACCTGAACTCCTCCAGAGACGTCCCTGTGACCATTACACTAATAAAATATAACTAATTTTTATGTTTAAGTGACAAAATCATCTGGGAACTCTTAAGCTTATCTATTCCAAAATGCCTTAGATAAGGAAGTCGCAACATCCATTTGCGGAGGCAAAAACTTGATGGTGATGGTTGGATCAAAATACGGAGGTACCACCAAGCAATTGTTTATGAATTAAACGTGTAAAAGATATTAAAAAGCTAACAAAACAAGTAACAAAAACTATCCGAAGGCATGCCCAAAACCAAGAAAAACTACGGACAATTGGGCCGCATTAGTTTATATATATATGGCCGCACACGACATCTTACAACTATTCATTCGAACCGTTGGATAAGATTGGCATTTCAACTTAATTCACGTAGGAAAACGGCAGTAAGATATTTTATCGAGATCGACTCTGCGAGAATTTGCTAGACGCAAATAATTGATCCGACTTTCATAAAACTTGGGCTGCAATTAAGCGCTCTTGTTTAACTCCGGCAAATACGCGTCCCTCTATTTATTTTTGACTTAAGAAATAACCGGGCAAGCAAAACTAAAGATTTAAAGGTCCATCTGAAATTGATCATCATCTTGCGTACTGCTTCTCCTCGCGTTATGACTGTCTTTTCGGTTTCTCGGTGCCAGAATGTGTTTGCGTTGGTTGTTGTTGTAGTGCTTCTTAGGGGGGCTGCCGGAACCCTTAACCAGATTCTCGGGAATGTCGAAAGCTGGGGGTGTCTTTGAAATCGGGGAGTTACGGAGAGTCATGAGGAAACTTCTTTCGTAGACTATTTTGGTACCTGTAATGAGAAATAAGTTCGATAAGCTATAGCGACTAGAAGTAACCAAATATAACGTAAAATTGTTTTTTCTACGACTGCCCTGAAAATAGACAAAAACGCACTAACAACTACTCTTGAAAACTGGACATTTCAATCATAGTGTGAAAAGAACACTTTGCACACGGCGTGTGCAAAGTATAATTTTCACACGCTTATTCGGGTAGTTAGATTAAAGGGCTTCGTCTCCGTTTTAGAGCTCCGCCCTCAGAGGTCCCATTCCCAGAGCTGTAAGAAAGGGGGCCCAATTTTAGGGCTTCACCCCCCCCCCCCAGGAGCCCCTTTTTACAAAACTGTAGAAAATGGGACTCTCACCATACCAGGGGCCCTCTTTTAAAGCTTAGGGCAAAACTTTAGGGCGTCGCCCCCGGGGGCTCCATTCTTAAATCCGTAAAAAACGGGACTCTCATACCATAGGCCCCATTCTAGGGTTTCGCCCCCCCCCCCCCCGGACCGCATTTAGAGCTTTGCCCCTAGAGACCCCTTTTCCAAATGTGCCAAATATGAGGCCCACACCGCACACCGGGAGCCCCATTCAAAAGCTTCGCCCCCAAGGACCCACATCCCCACAGGGCTTTGGGTCTCAAGCAGTGGCGGCCCCTGCCGTGGGGCACAGGAGCACGTGCCCCCCAAAAATTCCATAAAAAATCAAAATATTAGACACCTATTCCTATTATGCCAATAATAATATTAATAATTATTTGTACATTTTTCAGCATATTTAGCATTACCATTATCTAATTATCTACTAAAGTACTAGAGCAATTTACTAACATTCGCCCAGGTTCACGCGTCCTGATTTTACGTCACCGATTGTGATAAAGCACGTTGTATTCTATTTTGTTTACGAGGTTGCTATGGCAACGGCTGGTTTCACCGCCACCTGGAATGGCCGATTCGTACACATTCTTATTGCGTCCCCGTGACGGTTTTCCTTTGATCTGTGATTTTTACCATTTGTCGGGTTTGTTTTGACTAGAGTGTTGATTAACATTTTGCGATTAGAGAAATAATATAGTGACGATTGACGATGCTAGCTAAACTAAAGTAGGTAATTCCGAATAAGTACTTTGAACCATTTTGTTTTTGTTTAATGTTTGTTTAATAGAAAGTTACGGCAAATTATTTTGTTAAAATGAATTCATCAGTGGTATATATTTTAAAAACAGACCTCTAAATTATGAGGAATTCATTAACGTGGTAATATCTAAGAAATAGGTCAACAAATTAATAATATTTTCGGTATTCATGCTACACATGCTATATTTAGACAGGTTGTCGGCTTCCTATTGGACAAATTGTCGATGCTGGCCGACGGGCGGTAAAAAATAAAGAATGCACTTTATTTGGGTATTTTGGGTCAATTAAGTAGTTCCATATTCGGTTCGATTTACGTTTGCGTTTTTCGGACTTACCTATATAATTAATAACAGACGGTCAAGCGGGGAAGCTGTTAATTCTGTTGGTCGTGTTTGTTGTTAATTATTACAAATTTAGTAGGAAACTATTAAAATATTTTATATATTTATATTTAAGAACGAAATAACTATATGCTTATTACAATTATATACAACATTATCGTCATGTTTATGTTTTTATTCGTGTTTCCTAAATTCTTCTTATTCTAAAATATAAACATATTGGTCACAAGGAACCCCACGACTATGTTTTTTTAACGATTTTAACGACTTTTGGGCGAAAATTGGGCGTGGCACCCCGAAAGTTTTCCGCCTTTGACGGATTAGCCTCCGGCGGCACTTGCAGCAGGCATTGGCCTATCTTTCTACCTCTGCGCCCTCCCATTTTATAGAGCCACGAGCCGCCACTGGTCTCAAGGAGCCCCAATTTAGGGCTTCACCCCCGGATGCTTTCTTCTCCGAGTATGTAAAAAATGGGTCCCCCGAGGGAAGGCAAAGCCATAAGAAGAGACCGCCGGTGAATGGCGCCTTTTTCCAAAAATATGAAAAGAATAACTCCAAAAATTAAGGGCGAATCCCTAGAATGAGGGTCGAAACCCTAAAAGGACGCCCCGGATATACCTACTAATCAACTAGTTACACAAATTGCGAAATTGATGTAGAAGTGTTTGTACGGTCTTTTTAATCTATACATTTCAATTTAAAGACGCTTGATGTATTATATTATATTATAATAAATATTATATAATATCAATATTATTTGCAGTTGTAGAAAAAGTATAGTATGCAACGCGTGTGAAAATCACTTTTCACATGAGTGTGAAGTTTGATGGCACGAGCCGTAGGCGAGTGACATCAAATCACACGAGTTATTTTCAACACTTGTTGCACAATATTACGCCCTTGGTACAAAAACTATAAGATCGGGCGAAATAGAGATAATAATACTTTAAACTCTAATTTGACGAGTTGAATTTGCATGGAAATCGGTAATTTATTGCAGTTATTTAGCCTAAATCAACTAAAATATTTATCATTTAATCATCTAACCTTGAACGTCTCGTCATATTTGATTATTGGTCCCTCGGTATCTTGAAACTTAATGAAATGTTATTTTATCTAAGCAAACGACCTAAATATCTCTATATCGTTTTTTTCCAGTCTAATTACACATAATAATTAGATGTCTGATTCAATTCGGTTTTCTTAATATGTTGCTATTACAGATTAGCCCCGTTATCAATATCATCAAATATAAATTACTAAACAGATGTTTAATAATGCTTTGTCTCATGGGCGTAGACAGGGGGGGCCGTGCCCCCCCCCCCCCCCCCCCCCCCCTGAGAAAAAATCCTCTCTACGCCCATGCTTTGTCTCATTTATCTGGTGTAGTGAAGGGAAAATCGGATGATTTTTAGAATCGAATATGTTGCATTTGAATACTTTTGAGAATCGAATGATTATTCGAATATAAAGAATCGACTTATTTGGATTAGTCGCGATATCCCAATATTTCAATTAGCGATTCAACCTCTCGAGATTTCGAGTGACTTCGAAATTTACAAATTGTCTGATTGTGAATTGTTTGATCTTGAAGTCTTCATTCTTGATATATTTAGTATAAGAGCAAAATATTTTACAAACATTATCGAAAGCATTCACGATTTAAAAATAAAATATTGGTTAAAAGTTGTTTTGCTCAGATATTATGTAAAAGTTTATTAAAGATTTACAAAAATCATCACTTTTTAATAATTTAAATTTGAATTCCCCAAACTCCCTATCTTCTGCATAATGCAATAATATGTATGTCATACCTGCCGACTACCGCATTTAAAATTAATATGTTTCCTACAGAAGAAAAATATTCAACAATTAAAGAACTACCACAGAAATTAAACTACTCTATTTTATACTTTGTATAGTTCTTCGTTGAGATTCGAATGCAAGCCAGAATCGAATACTTCGATTATTTGTATTCGAGTAGTCCCTTCACTAATCTGGTTTATTCATGGATGAAATCACGAGCATTTTAAGATCCTTTGCACAAGTAGAGCACTATGTAAAAAATCGACCTCTCCTATTGGTCGATCCATCTGGTATATATGTCTTCGTGATGCAATCAATTCGTCGCAAGAGCTTTCGTGGTCGAGAGGTTTAGATGGTTGGGTCTCACCCTGCACCCGTGCTTTTTTTATTTTTCTTTTTAAGATTATGTTTCTTAACAGTTTTTTCTTGGTTTTGGGTAAGTTTGGGTTAACACCTGGTTAGTTTCCTTGTCTTGAGCCACCGAAGCGAGCGGAGTGCCATGCGGATCGACCAATAGGAGAGGCCAATTTTTACATAGTGCTCTACTTGTGTAAAGGATTTTAAAACGCAAATCACGACTAGCGTCTTCAGACAGCGGTCTGTTTTGGCGACCTTGCCCGAATGTCGGTAATAATTAAGTAATTTCGCAAGGCCCTTCGCTCGCTCCGGGGCGCAATCAAGCAAAATTACCCCAAACTAACCCAAAATCATAACGTTTTACACACATAACCTAAATAATTAAAAATATATCCTGGCACTGACGGGGATCGAACCAGCAACCTCACAAACACACTATCTAACCACTGTCCTACCAGACGGTTGGATGCAATTCATCAGTGTACCGCGAAGACATGGGTCGCGTCGTGAAACCGAACAGAAAAGTTCGAAACAGATCGCTGTCGGAAGACGCTACTGAAATCACGTTTCATCCGAGGGTTTATTAACATTGTTATGGTCCCGCAAACTCGGCATTTTTATTTTATCTAAGGTTTTGTTTTTTTTTTTCGAAAATTAATCTTATTAAGTGGCCGAGTTGACAGCCGATACGCGTTCACAGCCGAAGAAAAACGTATCCCAGTCAGTGGCTGAAATCGGTTGAATGCAGCTGCTGTGTCAAAGTCAAACGTGTCGACTCAAGGCATTCGCTGTGACCCTTGAGCGTCTGTTGAACACAGCCAAAGTGACCTTATTTTTTAATTATCGATATATTTAAGAACCTGGTATCCTTGAAATACCTACTAGACTGTACATGGTGAGATATCGAACATTCAATATCGATGTTGTTCAATCATCGATAAACATTGCACGTCCCTCATCCCTGACAGCAACTTTTCAAAGTACAAGACGTGGCCCGTACCACATCAGAGAGCTTCAGAGTTGCGCGCGCATCACATGGTTGATAAACACCATATATTTAGGGTCCAGCGAATTACTTTCAACTGGTCTCGGAGCTGAGTGGTCAGATGCTGTGCTTGTAATACGGCGGCCCGGGTTCGATTCCCGTCGATGTTTTTTTATTTTTTTCAATTGTTTCTTTTTTTTATTTGGGTTAGTTTTGTTTGGTTGCGCCCCGGAGCGAGCGGAGGACATTGCATCAAATGAAATTATAAACATAAACAACGCATGTGTTTGTTAACAATGTGATGCGCGCAACTCTGAAGCCCTAATGTGGTCCGGGCATCGTCTTGTTGTAGATATGGTCTATATTGTTGTGGAGGATTCATGTTTACCTTAGAGGTGGAGAAAAAGGCAAACATTTGCAAGGAAAACAACGTCTTGTTTTGAGGGCGAATTCTCACGGAGCGTAACTAGGGCGACAACGTACTCAAACTTGAATTCTGATAGGCTAGAGACCACTTTGAATAATTTAATGAGGTTACGTTGTCAATGTCAATACGCGAAAAACTTAGTTGTGGTGTGGTTAACTTTTTGTCGAATCGCGTAACACCATAACGGTGTATTCGATGTATTTCGGTCAATGCACCTATAACAGCCAACATGAACTGTTTAAACAACTCACTTTCAACTCGTTTCCCACTAAACAGTAACACTGCAAAAAAAATCCATATTTCCAAAAATACTATCGCAAAAATATATATAATGAGGTTATGTATCTGTTTTGTGGTTGTACGTTAGAAGGCTTATTTCTTCGAACCGATATGTATGTTACGCCGATATTGACGTAATTCCACCCTTACGTAGCATGAAAACCGGCTCTCGCTCATCACTGGATATATAAACTGTACTGTATATGCGTACGGGTTGCGTATTTAATTTGCCTCCGCGATACAGATTCCTAGTTAAATAACTCCAACCCCGTCCGTCAATGTTGTTTACGTTTTTTCACTTCACGCATTTGTATGAGACTTTTCGAGAAAAACAGGTATATGAAAGTGTGGCTCAGGTGGTAAGGCTAGCGTTTAGAATGCGGAACAATGGGTTCGACGCCCGGCCCTTGCAAGTTTTTTTTCAGTTATTTTTGAAGTGAAACTTCTTTAGCGAGGATAGTCAGAAAAAAATTCAAAAATCAAATGGAACCGAAACCAACAACTTTAATTAAGCATGTTCCAGTATAGCTAGAGGGCTGAAATTTTCAGGTCATGTAGCCGGGGTAAAATGCGGATCCTGGACGAAAACTGAACCCCGTCCGGCGTGCCCCCCACCTTCGGGAAGGAGAGGGGGAGAATACAAAACTAAAATATACTAAATGAAACACACTTTGTATGCATAAAATTTAATTCAAATTAGCGTAACAGAGCGCATCATTCCACGAAAACGTGGTTCTCACCATCTCACCCCGGTCTAGTTTTGCTTAATCAAAGATCTATAGATCTTTTCACCCCCACCCCCTCGGATACCCAAAATTTGTCGAAAAAATGGGAAAAATTGCAATATAACGTAAAAAAAATTTCGGAAAGTTATTAAAAGTATTATAAAATGATATAAGAAAAAAAGTATATATAACTGTCGAAGTCTTGCTTTAAAAACGTGGAAATGCGATATTTTGCATATTTAGGCGGAGAAAACGCAAAATCCGACGTTTCCGATCATGTTACTTATAAAACGTACAATTGCGATGTTTCGCATATTTTTAGGCATAGAAAATGCTAAATCCAACGTATGTATATAAAAAAAATAGAGAAACGCGGTTTTCGGCGAAAAAAAAGCTACGAGGTCGATGATGTCAAAAATTGAAAAAAATTGCTTTATAAAAAAAAGTTGAAAAAAAGGAACAAAATAAAAAATGAAAAAAAAAAGTGTCGAGCTTCATGGGGTCATCAGTGGGGTGGGAATTATACCCCCCACCTCCTCGGATACCAACACCAAAAATTTTCGAAAAAATGGGAAAAATTTGAAAAACACGTAAGAATTTTTTCGGAAAGTTAATAAAAGTATTAGAAAACGAAATAAGAAGAAATAAAAAGCAAAAAAGTGTCGAGCTTCAAGAGGTCATCAGTGAGCAAGGGGGGGGGGAATTATACCCACCCGGATAACCAAAAAAGGGAAAAAAATTAAAAAAAAAACTTAAAAAACGTAAAAAATTGTATGGAAAATTTCTAAAAGTATTATAAAACGAAATAGGAGAAAAAAATAATAAAAGAAACCAATTCCTAATAACTCTTTCAGAAGTTTCACTTCCGTTGTGTGCCTATAAAGGTGAGGTACATAATTTTTTTTAGATTAGTTAGTTTTTTTGGCATGTGATGGATTAGTTTGGGATAGTTTTTGTTGGTTGCGCCAGCAGCGAGCGGAGGACATTGCATGAATACAAATGCGTGAAGTGACAAAACTTAAACAGCGAGGCTAGTGTAACACAGGTGCTTATCTAGCCAAACAGGCGGCGTTCTGTAAAGCGGAGGCTTCCTAAATACGCGTCCGGGTTACTGGCGCACTCACTCTAAGTATGAAGGTATTTTCACCCTCTAGAGTCGAAACGATAAATAAATATTATAAACACATGTTGTTGGGAACCTTCTGGAGGGTTGAAGAAAACTACCCGTCATCATGGTAGTTGTTCACAAAGTGTTATATTAATTAAATATAACTTTTATAATTTATACTTAATATTTAGTTTGGGTTACTTAGTTTGTTGCTATCAGCAAAATAGATAACTTACTGAGAGCAAGAGAAGAGACGAGAGAAAATCGTTGACAAGTCGCCATTAGGACTGACTTCGTTAGAAAGTTCTTATTCTCTGTGAAATGAAAAATATCATTCGACTTTTAGTTTTAGATAATTTGTTTAATTAAATTCGCGTTCATGCGTTGCGAAAAGAAATTAAAAGACGCGCAAAAATATTAACAATTAGTCATGATCGAAAATATGGTGACGTAGGATTTGATGGGTTATTATATTCTTAATATTATAATATAGGTCATAAAATTAAAGTTTTATATGTTGTCATCCAACATTACTATTGGTATAATAGAACTCTCTATTGACCTCCAAATGAAAAATATTTCGCTTGAGCTGTTTCTCGAGTAATTAGATCTCTGTTAATTACCAGTCAATTAGATTATGTATTTTTTAGGGCAAGCTCTATCAGTATTTGTTTGGGTTCGTATAATACGTTACTTAATAGTTATAGCCTACATAAATTAAAATTACTTTGATTAGTCATTGTGTTTATCAACCGTATAACGCTCTGGGCATATTATTTTCGCGACCGCGCTGCTATTTTTCAAGGACCTGATATTCAAAACAGTCGTTTACCTCATGTTTTATTATTATTATTATTATTACTTTTTTATTGCGCGACATTTTTTGCATTGCACGTGAACTAAACAATTTCGAGAATTTTATCGATAAGCGTTTGCGTTTTAAATATTAAGACAATGCAAATAATTCAAGTGTTTTACTGTTGCAGTATATAAACGCAATAATTAAATAATTTAAATGTTTGTTCAATGCCAGGATTGCCAGATCGATCAGGGGATTCAGGGTAGTTCGTTATTGGACTATTTTATCAGGGTGAAACAATAATAACATCTGGGAATTCCTAATTTGCCCGACTCATAAAGATACGTGCTGACCGCACCAAAGATATATAAAAAAAGAGATGTCTTTGGACCACACCGAATCTTTCTTTTGAACTGGTTCGTCCATGAACTACACGCATCTAAGCTAAGGCCAGTTCAACAATTTAAAAATGCTTCTTCGGATGCAATACCATATATCAATATGGACAAAATTATTAATCAAGCTATGCACATAAGGAAGTGTTAGCATTAGAAATAGAAGAAGATATAGATGTTGCTGATAAAGTTGATATTACACTTCTCGTTCAAGCAAACTCCGATGGCGCTAATTTTGAAATGCCGTTTGAAAGTAGGTACCCAAAGCTATCCAGCATATAGCACAGTTTCCGATGATAATGAACTAAATACTAGTCGACTTATTAACAATGAATATGGTTTAAATTACGATATAGATTATAGATTTAAACGATTACTCCGACGATAATGTTAGCCTAAGTGTAAATAGCTTATTTTTAAAGGTATCCTTCTAATCCTAAACAAGTAGTAATTAAAGCAGTGGCGTAGCACTTTGGCCAAGCAAGAACCATATATATATAGAGTGGTCTAGGTTTACCTTTGTGTGGTTGTTTGTGTGATGTCGACATGTGAATAATAGTTTATATTTTTATTAAAGTCCATGGCAGGAGTTTAGATGGTATACCAGAGTTTATTGCCGATGGGCAAGGTATTACCAGGTTATGACCGGGATGCCCTCTTTTTAGAAATTTCTAGTTACGCCACTGAATTAAGTCGTCATACTGCTGGGTGCTCGACGAACGAAATGGTAGCGTAAGCACGGATATGGTAAGCAGATTTGCGACTGGTAAAAGCAAGTCGAGAAGTATAATGAAAAGAAGAGGGCCAAAAAGACAATAAAAGTAAGTTATACTAAAAAATCCGCAAAGCAAATGACATCAGCTCGAACAGATGAACATTCTGATGAAATTATTTTAGACGACTTTACTGACACTGAAAATATTTCGTCGAATGAAGGCAGAGAAAAAAAGACTCAAACTTAGACTCAAATGACAGAAAAAATGTTAGTATTGTGATTCAAGTAGAAAAATGCTATGCTGTGTAATACGAGTATTATGAAGGCAGGTATGTCGGCAGAATTTTAAACAAAATTCCGAGAAAAATTCGAGGCGAGACTCGAGACAAAACTGCTCCAAATATGTGTTACATTAAATTTTTAAAAGAAGAATTTGATAGTTGCATATGGCCCAAACAAGAGTACTCTGCAAAGGTGGATGAAACCTATATTTTTATGGTCCACTGGAATTAATGGGTATCGGAGTGTATAGTTATAAAGATAGACATAAATAATATACAGAAACTATATAGAAAACTAAAGAAACAGTAAAATTGGCAATTGAAGCTGAACATCAATATTTTTTCACAGCTTGAATTAATTTTTTGTAAACGTTTTCCCTGCTTTTTTTCTACATCCATATTTTTTTTATTAGAATAAGCCACGATGAAAGTATGTTAGAATTTTCTTGTCATTTAGTAGTAATTAGTTTTGCGTTGATAAAGTGGTTCCTTTCAAAACCATAGGTAGTTAGCAAGGTCAATAATATATTATATTATATAGAATAATGTTATTGTCAAATACTAATTGTCTGTATTAACTATATTGCAAAATACTTATGTAAGGTTGAAAACAAAATTTTAATTAATTTTTATTTATTAATTTACACGTGATTCAAATTATGACGATGTGCTTTCAAGTGGACAATAATATCATAGCGTAGATCGAGGCGTGGACATAGAGTACAGTTTATAGTAGCAAAGTTTGTAGAATACAATATTCTAAAAACTTTGGTAGTAGTCATCAACAGTAGGTATAACATTTTACATAGGGAAAAAGATGAGCGTAAAGAAGAATATGTGCCTTGTGTAGATGTTGTGGAATTGGGATATTGGAATGAGAATATTAGGATTGGGCAAAGATTGAGGCTATGACAATGGTTTCCCCTATGTGGTGTTTGGAGATGATCCGAGGCGCGCGTAGGCAGGGGCGCATCCCTGAAGTAGATCTATCACCTATCGAGATCATAGATGAGTATCTATACCCGCTACCTCTCAACAACTAAACGACGTATCCGCAACAGTGGGCTTTAAAATGAACTACAACCTACAACAAAACAAAAATAATGAGCCAAGAACAGACAAATATACCAATACAGAGCCAGCCAGGATAGAATAGGTCGAACAGTATGTATACTTGGGTAATGACATCACACTAGAGAAATTAAACCAGGACGCTGAAATAAAAAGAACACAACTAACATAATATATCTTGAAAAATAACTCCATAAACTTAAAAATAAAAGTATACGACACTTGCATATTACCGGTGTGTACCTATGGAATGGAGACCATGTTCCTCACCAAAAAGTCTGGTAAAAAATTAGAAACCACCCAAAGAGCGATGGAACGAAACGTGCTTGGAATATCACTAAGAGACAAAAATAGAAACATCGAGATAAGACGTAAAACGAGAGTCAGGGATATCGTGGACGAGGTAAAAGATGAAATGGCGATGGGCTGGCCACATAGCCAGATATGATGTCAACAGATGGACACGAAGAATTCTAGAACGGAGACCAAGGAAAACAACGAGAAGCAGATGGGTGGACAACATAGGGACAGTGGCAGGCAAACAGTAGATGAGACTGGCGAACGATAGAGAAAGATGGAAACAATTAGGAGATACCTACATCCAAGAATGGAGGTTGAGGTTGAGAAAGCGAGAGAGAGAGAGAGAGAGAGAGAGAGAGAGAGAGAGAGACTGATTATTTTAAGAAAATTCTTGGGATATTTACAGGATATTAATGAGTTATTAAAGGAAATCAATAGGATATTACAGGAATTTAATGGGATATTAAGGGAAATTTATGGAATACTAATGGAAATGATTGGTATTTAAAGGTAAATTCTGGGTGTTTAAAGGAAAGTTAAGGGATATTTTGCTGAAAAAGGATATTAATTCTACACAAACTAAGCTCCGGTTTACCCGTCGGTATTACTATACTTCTGCCTCTTGTTACCCTTTCTTAGTCCCGTTTCTTACTTAGCGATAACGGGGCATTTCATTTCATTCAATAATAGCACCAAACAATAATAATAATAATAATAGCATTTTAGCTATAGTATATAGTGCAAGCAAGGAATATAAAAAATTACCTTTCTTCGATAACGATATTTGAAAATAGCTATTTTTTAGTGTTCAATATCGAACAGTAGGTATCGATCATACCAGCATCGATATCTTAATTCGTTATAATAATCCTACTTGCAAACACGTCGTCGGGTTGCAATTTAAAGCAGATTTCATTTACATATACTTACTTTCTGTACGCCAACCCGATATGCGCTGCCTGTAGGCAAAATAAAAAAGAATGGCGTATATGACACGATGATCCAGATCCAAATTTACAATACGATAAAAATAGACAGATCATATGCTGTTTATCTCAGTGTGAGATGAACAATATTTATGTGCGAGCGTTTAGCACGTTATATCAATTTCGGTCTAGGGACCACGCTTGTTTACATTTATTTCTTATATGTTACTTAATGTGTTTACCAGTCAAAAGCGAATGACCTAGGAAGGCTATATGCAAATAATATACCTAGCTTCATTACCGGCTATCTTTAAGCGTTTGTCGTATTAGACAAAAGGAAATGCTGTCACGACGTTGAATATATTATTTTTTTTTGTTAATAATTTGCGCTTGGAATAAGGTGTGGAAAAAATCAAAATTAATATATAATGCATTGAAAATTTTCCTTACGTCGTTTCATGATTTCTTGTCCAATGTAGTACCTACTGAAATAATATGTATTCGACACTATAATACCTCGGACAATGCGGACATATTAACATAAAGGCTAAAATCTAAAAATCACAATTTTCTTACCTCCAGGAGTCGTAGAGAAAAGGGTACCCCCAGGAGTTTGAGAATAGTGGCTAGGCATCTCGGAGGGGTCGTTTACCACCACCCTCTTAATTGGGATGGCCTGGGTGTTCACTGCTTGTCTCGCCATCGGAGATGCTGACATAACTTATGAAATCGTAAAAAAATATATAAAATAGGAAGCCACCGCGGTTAGAGAGACTACTAGTTATATAGGTACTTTCGAACTAATCGGCTATGGTATGAATATAATACTGAACACGCGGTTTTCGAAGCGCGATATTTTTATGCCGACAAAATGCGCATAATATCAGACCTTGTTGCCAAATTTACGAAAAATTTATCTAATCACCCTTTTTTATCGGCATCGTATTACGCTAATTTTAATTCCCGCAAGTACCTACTTAATCGACGACAATTACAAAGCTTACAATTCTATTGGTCTTATAAAGAGGATTGTTTGGGTGTTGGCTATATTAAGCTATGATGAAATGTTCTTTTACGTTGCATCTTATTCCAAAGATAACGTAACCGCTTACGATTGGCTGTCAAGATTTCGATATCAGAGGCGTGCGCGTATAAGAACTCTGGCAACTGCGCAAATTTTAAATATTTATGATCTGGCCAGCCTTGGTCAGCTATATAATCTAATACGCTGTTATAAAAAGTGTAAATAAAATATGTTACCCCATTAAGAATCATTAATTTGTTCTTATCCTTATTCTCTTCTCTTTGCATATACATAGATTGACTCGTTCCCGCTCCTTCTATAATGGCATTATAATATTAAAGTGCGTTTATGCGCAATACTATCATTTTTAGAATTGTTTTTCAAAGTAGATTTACATATATTTAAAACGGCGGTTTTATACTGAGTGAATTAGTGCCTTAGAATAGTCGAATACGAATAAATACATTTATAATATTATGCTATTCACTTTGGCGTAGTAGCTAGTAGCAGTCATAGCAAAATGACGCATTCTCACCCTCAGATAAAGAAAAAAAATGGTAACGCGTACTGATCAATTGACACCAAAACATGACGTGACGCGGCTGTAAATATGAACGAACAAAAATAACCCCCATTTACCCCGTAGTACTTTAAGCTCGGCTTATAATAAAGCGGAGTTTATCTTTAAAATGCCTTTGCACCACTACCAAAAGTGCCCAAAACCCACCTTAAAGTTAAGCGTGCAATTTTGGCTGCTTAAGCCAAGCTTTTATATTTTGTAAGGTTAATATTCAATATATTTGTTATTGTCTATTTTAAGTTTAAATTGAAGTAAAAAATGGATGAAGTTTTCGACGATGTTTTGATTCATGATGAAGGGAAGGCTTGGATATTATAGATATGTTTTCCTCATAAAATTTATAATGGGTCAAAAACTCAGAAGAGAGGAAGCAAATCAAGCTAACAAGTAGGGTTGTCCTCCCTTTCGAGAGGACAGTCCATCTTTATAAGGTTGAGTCATCCTTTTTCCCATGTCACCGAAATCAGCGCCCGCTTCAGCGTTTGCGTCTCCCCGGACAAAAAGGCAAATAGCCGCCCCCAACATACATTTAAAAATGTATACCTTCTGTTAAAAATAAAAATCAAATGGTATTAAATTATATTAAAACGTATATTCAAAAAGAAACATGTAACATAATTAACATTCAAGTAGGACAAAACAGTAAACATTAAAAATGGTAATATTACATCACAGCATATATTATGGGATAGATAGTCGTAAAATTAAACTACAATTTAATCCTATACATTATTATTTTTATTTCATTATTTATTTTTTTCCATTAATTGGACATTTTATGAAAAAATGCCGCCCTTTAAATTTGCCGCCCCGGACAAATGTCCGGGTTGCGATTTTACTAAATATAACCTATTGCAGCACAAGACACGCTTCCAGCGACATCGAATGCAATCGCGTGCTGTAGACGACTAGAATTTGTAGGATTGTGCTGAGGCCGATTATATTTTGCAATGACATCGCTGGAGGAAATATTTCACTTTTCGCATGGCCCTCCGCTCGCTACGAGGCCTCAAGAAAAAGAAACTAACCAGGTGCTAACCCAAACTAACCCAAGACATACCCAAAATCAAAAAAAAAACTGTTTAGGAACTGAACCTTAAAAAAAAATAAAAAAAAGCAACGGGGTTTGAACCCGAGCCGCTGCCGAGTTGAGACCTAACCATCTAGACCTCTCGACCACCACGGCTCATTCTAGAAATCGATTGCATCGCGAAGACATCGCATGCATTCGTGTGCTGCAGTCGATTAGAATTTGTAGGATTGTGCTGAGGCCGATTATATTTTGCAATGACGTCGCTGGAGGCGTGTCTTGTGCTGCAATAGTTTATATTTAGTAAAATAACGTCCGGGTTGTCCGCCCCTAGAGCGGGCGCTGCCTCCTTTTCCACTATTATCATATTATTGCAAAAAAATAATAAAAAATAATAATAAAATAGCAATTCAATCTCAAACTATGTTACCACTGCGCACAAAATATTCCCCTTTGTGCCACACAAGGCGATGCCCGGACCGGACACATGACTTCACAGTTGTTTTACATTTCATTTCCAGTTCGATCGCTACGGGGGCGCAACCAACAGAAACTCACCAAAACTAACCCAAGGTATGCCCAAAATGAAGAAAAAAGCTTTTTACACATAATATTTAAAAAAATAAAACATATCTTGCCACTGGAATTGACCCGGGCAACGGTATCAGAAACACAGCATCCAACCACTGAGCTACAAGACCACTTCACAGCAATTCGCTGGGCCCTAAAGATACAAGAGTGTGGGTAAACTGGAATGGATTCCATTATTCATTAACATTTACCCGCGCCGTCGTATCACAAGATTCACAAGCAAAGCCATCTACGATCTAACCACTAGGCAACCAGGCTCTGAAAGCACCTGACCGTAAATTGAAAACCTTGCGTGCCAAAAACTTTACACGCATTACGCATGCCCATGCGAGGTGTCGCAATATGACAATGAATCATGAAATCCATTCCGGTGCACCCAGAGGCTTATATAAAGATATGACGTTTGTCAATAATGTAATGCGCGCGCATCTGAAGTCCTGTGACCGCGGTCCGGGAAACGTCAACTTTTGTGCCACTGCGTGCTCAAATAGTAGTTTCCATAGTACCATTTGAAATTTGGCACAGCGGCCTCCGCGTGACGTCAAATAATATTATTTTATGGAGTACCTACAGCCTTACAGGGGATTTTCCCCTATGTCTTAAAGCAGCAAAGGTTATCCCTATATCCACAAAGGAGATATACCTAGTCTGGATGATCCATCTAATTTTAGGCCCATCTCTCTGTTATCAACTTTGTCGAAAATCATAGAGAAACTTGTGAAGGTACGTATGTTATCCTTTATGTAGTCCAATAACATTGTCAGCAGAACTCAGTTTGGTTTCCAGGAGGGAAAGAGTACAACGGATGCTATTTATAATCTTATACAAGAGTTGTACTTCCATATCAATGAGGGTAGACAGTCAGCCATAGCCTTTTGTGACTTTTCAAAGGCTTTAGACTGTGTCAGTCATGATATCCTAACAAGAAAACTTCCCTACTATGTATTCCGAGGTGTTGCCTTATCTTGGTTCACATCGTTTTTACGTGGTCGTCGACAACGCGTCTGTTGTGGGTCAAAAAGTTCATCATATCAATCAGTAGAATGGTGAGTCCCTCAGGGTTAGGTTTTGGGTCCAGTTTTATTCCTGCTCTACATTAATGATCTTGCGAACCTCCCTGTTGATGGTAATTTTATTATTTTTGCTGACGATACAACCCTCCTGTGGCGACAATCTATTCTGGATTACCTTAATCCTATAAAGTGTTGGTGTGACTCAAACCTATTGACATTAAATCCCGTTAAAACTAAAATCATCCCCTTGAAAATAAATGTAATCTATCGGACATGTACATAGGATCTACTCAAATTGAGTGTCACTCTGGCAGCAAATTCCTTGGAGTGATTATTGATGACCAACTTACCAACATATATAGGTAAGCGAGTTTATCATGCACTATTTGAGTTACATCTTCACTATGGCCAGCGAATAATACTTAATATTCGCTGCTATGGCATTCCATTTTGGGGAAATGCGAGTGAATTTTTAATCCAAACTTTGTTTATAATCCAGAAAAGAGCTATTCGTTACATATGTAAATCAAAGCCACTAATGTCATGTCGCCCACTCTTCCTGCAGGAAACAATCCTCACTCTTTCATGCATATATATACTTGAGACTGCATGCCTCATCACAAAAACAGGGATAAGTTTTTAGAAGGATCCCCAGATATCCAACTAGAAGTTTGGGGAGGCTTCATCTGCCACAACCTAAATTAACGCTAACAAAAAAGTCATTGTATTATGAAGGCATTAAATATATAACCATCTTCCATTAAATATCCGTGCATCCGCTTCCCAACTTAATTTTAAGAAAAAAATTAAAAGGCTATTGTTAGAGAAGGCATACTACACATTATATGAATACTATGAAGATTCTTTTTCACCGCCAAAGTAGCGCTTTGGAGTTATTTATTTAACAGCTGTACCGTTGCTGTATTTAGTTGCATTTATATCTTGTCTTTATACTCTTCTTATGTTACCACTCTATGATTGTACGTCCTGTAAGCGTTTACTGTAAATTTTACTTTTGTGTTAATTTTAACTCTTTTAATGGTTATTTTATACCTTTGTACTGTTTTTAGTTTTTAGTGTTTAGCTTTGTTTATGACAAATATTCTTTATTTTATAACAATAAAGCATATTTGACTTTGACAGTATAGATGTCTCTATTCTATTATACACGTAGATTCCTAAACTTCGGACTTATATTACACGGTTATAGTTGTTTAGGTTGTTTTCGTGCGTTATTTAGATAGTTTTCGCTTCGATCCAGCATGTTTTCCTCAAATTGATATCCATTTGAAAAGGTAACCCTCGAGTTAACGTATGTTTGTTATTCAATTAAGTGCTCAAAATGTTTTGTTGCTGATATAATATTGTCACAGTTTGGGTTAACTCAAACTAACCCAAATTAAAAACAAAAACAAACATAACTTAAAAAAAATCTCTTCTCCGCCAGTATATTTGCAATCTCTAAGGACACTAGAATGTGCCTACATAAAAAAAAATTTCATATAATCCAAAAATAGCAGAAAACCGTATAAGCAATAATTACCAAAGATATAACCACTTGCTGTCAGTGACTCCATCTCTTCGCAGGGTATACTCACAATCGCCCTTAAGCCACGCTATCGCATACGGTACCTAATAAAAACTAGAGGCCTAGTAGAAATATCGGCCCTTTGCTCCGCAACTGACCACTTACACCTTCCAACTGCTACGACCACGACCACGATACACATGTCTACAAGAGTTTAGCGACCCGACCAAATTTTCGATACCAAAGGCCACCTATACTACATAGGTTGGCCTTGCGTGGAATATATTCACAAAGAAGGGGGATTCTTTGTGAATGTATTCGCGGAAACACATGCAAGCTACTGTATATCGACTATAATACGGCTTTTATTAAATATATCCTGGTTTTTAATTAAATAAAGCAACATATTTTGGAAAAAGTGCATTCAAAGTACGGGCACGTATTACAATAAGTAATATCACTTTTCGCATGGCCCTTCGCTCGCTGCGCTCGCTACGGGGGCGCAAGAAAAGGAAACTAACCAGGTGCTAACCCAAGACATACCCAAAATCAAGAAAAAAACTGTTTAGAAACTTAACCTTAAAAAAAATAAAAAGAAAACAACGGGGTGTGAACCCGAGCCGCCGACGCCGATAAACGCCGCTGCCGAGTTCAGACCTAACCATCTAGTCCTCTGGACCACCACGCCTTATATGCAAATCGATTGCATCACGATGACATAGCGCGAATGCAATCGCTTGAGTCAACGCCATCTGCACTAGATGGCGCTAGAGTCGGTATCGAAAATTATATCGGGTCTACAGACGCTTGTCACATGTCTCGATCGTGGCTCGTCGACTTTCTAGACTCCCATCCACCCCTGGAAGAGTTTTCTTCTTTCTTTGTTTTAGTGCCCCCCCAAGGGGAAATACCCCCGCCCCCGCTTGCCCCCAGGCCACGTTAAGCGTACAGAAATAAAACCTGGAGTCCTACTAGGAATCACCCTCCACTACGCGACCCACCCCCTAAACCTTCGAGCCGGCACGACTTTCCAGACTCCCCCCGAAGGATTGGAACACGTTTTCTAAGCAAAAAGCTTCCACTACCTGTGCCGAATTATGTAATCCGTTCTTGCAATGTGTTCGTCCCTTGACGGCAGGACCGGAAGTGCCCCCGAAGAGTTAGAACACGTTTTCTGACCAAAAAAGCTTCCACTACACGTTCCGAATTCTGTAATGCGTTTCCAATCTGTTCGACCTTTGACGGCAGGACCGAAAGTGCATAGCATATGTTTTAAAACCATTACCAAATTGCAAGTTAGTAAGTTAGATTCCAAAAATTAATAATATTGAATATTGCGAGGGTGCCAAGATTATTCGCGGCTTTAGAAAGCTCAACCTAAATTTAATTGGTGCAATAATTCCAATTTTAAGCCAGGTTTAAAATCTTAAGCCGGCTTAGTTAATCTTAGCCTACGTGATTCACGGTGCAAACAGGGATTAAATGACATTCAGTATATAACAATTGTTTTGCACGTAATGCACCGCAATAATGAACTTTTATTTTCTGTTTTCCGATAGGTAACTTTGTCAGATTTAATAATTTATTTATATTAGGTATCTTGAAACAAATTTTTTTACAAGGTGTTACATTTGCTTCACGCGATTTCGAACTACAATACTTAAGCCCCATAATTCAAATGTGTCACCACACCCGATTTTAATTACAAGATATCAAAATAAATGTCAATTCGAAATCAAAATATGATTATGTCGATAGTCTAGAACAGTCTTATATCTATAACAGCGACACAGTTGATGTACTAGTTCACTTATTTTAGAGTAAACGTTTCCCATACCACATCAGACAGTTTCAGAGTTGCGCACGCATTAATTGTTGACAAACGCCACATCTTTAGGACTTCCGGTTCGTCTTCGGTCGAGTGAACACGTGTCGGGTATTGGCCCTTTCGTCTTCAGCTTCATATACA
>MU182257.1:433597-465162 GCA_016904865.1 Pissodes strobi
TATATAAGTATATGGTTTAAAGAGATAAGATGCAGTTTTTGAGTTTTAAGTGAAAAGATTTTCATGTGCCTTCATTTTAGTGGGATACTCTTTTTATGTAGGAAATATTAAGCTTTTAATGTTTGTCACTCAGTTTCAGAATTTTTTATATATATGGGAACCAAGGAATTTTGATTTTTATATAATTGACATTTATCATCAAGGCACCTTTTGTAGAACAAGTTAGCAATCAAATTTTAAAATTGTCTTGAAATATTTATGAAACTAACATTTTTCTTAACATTTTATAATTTTGGGCATGTATTGGTATAAATTATTACCTTCATGCATTCATAGAGAGTTGCTGTTGGTTTTTATATAAATTGTGTAGAAAAACAGCTAAATAATATTATTCTTTACATTCTATAATTTAAGATATGCTATATATTATTACATGCCTTTATATATAGAGATTTGCTGTTGATTTTTATATTATTTGTCTACAAATATTTATGCAAGTAAATTGTTCCTTAAAATTTCATAATTTTGTGCATGTTTTTATAAAATATTACCTCTATGCATTCATGGAGATTTGCTGTTGGTTTTCGTATATGTATAGAAATATATTAACGTAAAATTTTTATTTACTTTCCATAATTTTGAGCATGTATTATTACCTTTATTTATACATAGAGATTTGGTGGTGGTTGTTATGAAAGGCGGTTTTGATATATGGCTATTTAAAATGTGTGAGTGTTTCAGACGGTTGCAGTATAATTAAAATGTCTTCGAAATTAACATTTATTTCTGCTAAGGACTGTAATTAATTTTTACTCGCTATTTTAATTTTCCTGCAATTTTTTTTTAATCCATTGATATAACCCATATTTTTTATATACATATCTCAAAAGAAGACTAATAGTGCATTGTGAATGTTATGTTTTAGGATAGGTTTATTGTATTGGGTCTTTAAGGTTCTTGGTGTATTTGTAAATGTGTCTCTGCTCATTACCACTGCAACATAATTAACTTCAATATTCAGTTTCAAACAGAGTGGCAGTCAAACTTTTTTATTGTAACGAGTTTCCAATAATTTATTGGTGAGTTCTAAATAAGGTTGCTAGATCACAGATACCAATTTTCGGGAGACTGCATCTCAAATTCTGGAATGTCTCTAATGAGCGTAAAAAAATAATGTCTGAAAAGTGAGAAATAATTGTTTAATTAAAAAAAAAAACAAAATTCGGAAAGTTTGTTCCATGCAAATAAGTTATTCAACATGAGGAAAAATTACATTTTGTTGTCAAGTAAATTATGAGCCTACCCAGAGATAAATATCTCTGAGCCTACCATTACAGGACAAATTGTTTTTAATGGTCATTCACCAATTTGTCAAAACATCCTATTTTTGCTATGACAAATAACAAAGTCACACACAGTTTTTAAATCAATTATTTAGTGTTAAGTTTAAACAAAATGAAAAGGAGCTCAACCTCTAAACCGGGAGACTCCCGGTAACTCCCGACCATCTGGCAGCCCCACTTCTGAAGTAAGCTTGAGAATGGCTGCATTATCTTTCAACTGAGAAACTGTAATTGTGCAATTTTTTAGTCTTTAATTTTTTGTTTTCTTTTATCTGTCCATATCTGCTTTATATCACCTACAAAATAAATAATTATTCTGACATAGATTAGGGTAGCTGGAAAGGATAGAAAATTTCTCAACAAGTTCTAAACATAACTTTTTTGTTGTTAATTCGAAAATATTAGCTGAATGCTGTTTACTTATCATTGAAGTATACTTATTTATTTGAACAATTTGTTGAGATCTTTTCTAGTAGATTAAAGCAAGTTTTGTTGCATATGCAACAATTGCTAAATCCACAATAAGAAATAAAAATTTTATGATTGACACAATCATTAGTTTCATTTACATATTCCATTATTTCCATTCTTCCAATCCTTAAAACTCTTTCTTGCTATTCGACTAACATCAACACAATAGATTCAATTTTCAATGCTGGTTACCTATATGCAGTAAAAAAATAAAAATATTTTCAAAATCTACATTGAACAATGGACTTATTTAGTGATTAGTGATGTATAAATTGAGTTTTATCCATGAATAAATTTATAAATTCGCAATCTGAAACCTAGGGTCATTGTATGTGCCATTTGTAATCCTAGGTACTTCTCGATCCTCGGTTATCCCAAAAAAAGCACAGGTAATGTTCAGGAAAGGTGACTTAACAAACCTTGCTCAAATTATACTAAACTAAGAACTCGATTAGTTTAGTTAGTGTTTCTGTATTGAATCAAGCCTTTATTTTAATTATATTTGAGATGGATTAAGTTGTTAACGAGAGAAAATAAAACCATTTCAATTATTGCATCAAATTCTAAATATTCAACCTATATATACTGTTTTTCTGTTGGAATAAGCTAAATAGTTAATCAATAAAATTTTAATTAATAAATCAAACTGCAATACTATAATTAGATACAATAACCAAATACAACCATAATTTAAGAAATATTAATAATATTCGATTAGGAGGCGCAATAACAAATAAAGCCTTGCTAAACCCGATAAGTGCTGCCTCGGATACGTTTAACCAATTACCACCAATTATAAAAAATGAAGTAAGACAATACATTTATTAGTAAGTTAAAACAGCATTTTAGATTTTATCTTTAGTGTATAGTTTTTCTGTTGTATAATAGTATCTATGTTGCACACCTAGAAAAACATTATAAAATCAGTGCCCTCAGTACCAATGTTATATACATTGTTTAGAGGGTAAGCTCTCTTTACACATTGGGTGTATTATGTATATCCATAACTGTAGATTATGTATAACTGTCTGAATAAAGGATTTCTTTTCAATTAAAAAAAAATACTTAAATTTTTAGTTACCCGATTTTCTTCTCAAATCATAAGCTAATTATGAAAAATAAGTTTGCGGTAATTAAAATTCAAAGCTTTGCAAGCAATGCAAGCATACCACCATTTGGTATTTTGGGGTTATGTTTAGTGATGGGAGTATTCGAATACAAGAATCGCAAAGTTCTCGATTCTGCGCGGAATCGCAAGTTCTCGATTCTGACGGCTGTTCTCGAGTGCCTCTCGGTGACGCGGCGTTAAATACTAAATACTGGTTGCCAAAGGACGCGAATTAAAATACGAGAACTGAAGAATTGAATCATTTGAATGTCCATGTCTGCACTCTACAGGGCTGTTGGCAATTATTGATTATTGAAATGACCCGCGCAGCGTAATGCACCATTTGATTGCGGTAAAGCATGTAGGCAAGGTACTTTATAAACTTTTAATCGAAAATAAAATACAGCAACATAAATAATTCTAGATAAAGATCTCCAAACTAGGCACTATTAGCCAGGAAGAGACGCGCTCCGAGGAGTAGGGCGTACCCAGTGTAGCCGATTGTCACATAATTATCAGATTTTATCATAATTTTGCCAGCATTCTGATAATTTCCAATGGCGAATCAAAAGGGATATGTTTTGCAGGTTTTAACATAATTTTCATCAAAATCTGATAATTTTGGCTTAGCCATCACATAATTTTATTTCATGCCATCGGCAACACTGGACGTGCCGCAAATGCGCCGGTCTGCGACTTTTAGTACAAGGTCTCGATTCTTGGTTCTCGCATAAGTTTTCGATTCTCATTAGTTCTCGAGAACCATGTTCTCGATTCTCTAAAACATTCGATTCTCCCATCACTAGTTATGTTATTCTTTAAGGAACGTCGAGCATAATTCTCTCTTCACGTCAGCGTTTTGCCGGCTGACCGACCTTCGAAAATCCGAACGGTTCCGAAAGGATTTGGACATTTGAACATTTGGACAAATGCGGCCATCTCGTAGTAAATGAAACCGTAGCTGAAATTTCGGTAGAATCATTATTGCTGATGCAAGACTGATGCTATTATAAAAAGTGGTAATAAATACTTTGCTGAATCATCAGATAAAAATTTATAATTTAGTTTTGAACAACAGCTGCACTGATGCTTCTATATTTTTTACTAGTTTCGTCCCTATTAGATTAATTATTAAAAATAGCGATAACTCTGAAATACATGCAAAATTGCAGGTCCTCATCAACGCGTTTCTGTCGTCCGCTTAACATTCATTTTGCTCGTGAGACTCCTGAATTAACAACCGTTGCAAAAACAAAATTTGTATCACCGAATTAAAAATTTAAAACCCTTTTTTTACAACGAAGGAGCCCTTAACTTTCAAAATAATTTTTTAAAACGATTTAAGAACATACAAATGATTTTTATACATGATTTTTATCGGTATAGTGATAATTGATACTCCCTATACAGTGTGTCCAAAAAAGTATGCAACATATGGGAAACTTCTTTATTATTGGATCCTCAGAAAATTTTATTCTTCATAAAAGTTTGTGCTTGCCCTAAAACAGTAAACGAGTATTTCAAATTTTACGAACTGCTTTTAGTGCGGACGCAAATGTCATTTTTCCGAAATCGCGTCAAGAGTAAAGTACCTTAATTTATAAAGATACAGCAAAATCTTATAAGGAAAAGTTCTTCCAAATTAAAAAAGTAATTTAAATACGAAATTTGAGTTAAGTACATCAATTTTTAATTTCCCTTTTTTCTCGATTTTTTTCTCAAACGTTACGCCATCGGTGAATGCTTTGTTCTTTTGATATTACTATAATTGCCAAGCAACTTCAAAATTTATTTAAAGTAGACATTAGTTACATAGTTGCATAATATTTCAGTTTTTACAGAGATAAAAGCCAGTTTAGGTATCAGTGTGTTGCAAACACATTTAAACAATTTTGGTCCAAAATAATTGTCCAGAATAATTATTACAAAATACAATTGGAATTACTGACTCAATAATAATTAATTTCATATGTCAGAGAGAAGTAAAATTTTATTATTGCTATTTATTTGTTTTTATTCCAAATGCATGGCCTTCTCTTCAAGACCAAATATTTTATATGGCTTTTTAGGATACTTGGGCATATTTTACTCATCGGGTGCAAAAGATAAGTAAATTATTAGTTGTTTTACATGAAATGAAAAGAGTTAGGTGTATTCATGATTTTGAGTGGAAAAAATTTTGAATCAAAAGTGTTTAAATGTGTTTGCAACACACTGATACCTAAACTGGCTATTATCTCTGGAAAAACTGCAACATTATGCAACTATGTAACTAATTTCTATCTTAAATAAATTTTGAAGTTACTTGGCAAGTATACTAATAACAAAAGAACAAAACATTCTCCAGTAGAGTAACTTTTAAGAAAAAATCGGGAAAAAAAATTTAAAATTAAAAGTTTATGTACTTAACTCAAATTTCATATTTAGATCGCTTTTTTAATTTGGAAGAACTTTTCCTTATAAGATTTTGCTGTATCTTTATAAATTAAGGTACTTTACTCTTGACGCGATTTCGGAAAAATGACATTTGCGCCCGCACTAAAAGCAGTACGGAAAATTTGAAATACGCATTTACTGTTTTAGGGCAAGTTCCAACTTTTATCAAGATTAAAATTTTGGAGAAACCAGTAATAAAAAAGTTTCCCATATGTTGCATACTTTTTTGGACACACTGTATATAAATATAGATGATGAGCAAAAAATTCAACAATTATTTGTCTAAAACACGATATATTAAACGTGTAATACTTAATAACTTTTATGTCTTATTTCTGGTAAACCTTGTTATGGCCAGCTTTCCTAGAAATTCGACCAGTGTGCGCCAGGTCCAAAGGTCACATGCCAGTATCATGCTAGTTTTCGCGCGGGGAAGGAGACATACCGTTGACGTGCCACCGCGGAGAGTGAATCTTCTTATCTTAGTTAATATTCGCTGGTTGTACCGAGCGAATATTGAATAGCTATAGCAGCGACGTATTGGGTAGGTATTTTTCGCTCCACTGACTATTTCTTATTTCTTCTCTCACTTGGCTGAAATCGACTTGAGCCGACTTTAACTGAATGAGCGTTACATAGTCGAGCGTGACTGTTCAGTCTCATTCACTATCCAGAAAAGATAAAATATTTTTTTTGCTGATTGCTACCTATCCAACACAACTATAACTTCAGCAAAGATTGTAATAGTATGAGGTGAGGTGAGGTAAGACAACAATGTAGAATGCTTAATGTTTATTAAAATTTAATATTTTTTGAAATTAAATGATATTCTGTAAGAATATTTCTTATGCGATATTATTTGTGCTTTTTATCATATAAAATCGGAAACCGAAATTAGATCACATACCGTGATATGCTTAGACAAGCTCTCTTTCCTTGACTAAAGTGGTATGGTATGAGAATTGAGAATTGGATGTCAAACTACAGAAATTTGGGAATAGAGTAGACGTTCCCGAGACCCCGGTCACAGGCCTTCAAAATTGCGCTCGCATTATAGTGTTGACAAACCATATATTTATGGTCCTGCGAATTGCTTTTCAAGTGGTCTCATAGTTCAGTGAATGAATGGTGTGCTTCTGGTACGGCGACCCGGGTTCGATTCCAGTGGCAAGACATGCATTTTTTAAAGTTATGTTTGTAAATAGTTTTTTCTTGATTTTAGGTATTCCTTGGGTTAGTTTTGTTTGGTTGCGCTCCGGGGCGAGCGGAGAGCCATGCGTGAAGTGAAAAGTACCACAAACAACTCTGAAGGCTTGTGACCCGGTCCAGGCAACGTCTTGTCGGAGTAGCACAAGAATCGTAAACGGTTTGCGATATTTCAGTTCGTAGTGCACTTGTGAATGCATGCGATTTAAAGACTTGCAATTGGCAAGTATATGGCCCTCCGCTCGCTCCGGGGCTCAAGAAAAGGAAACTAACTAAATGCTAACCCAAGCCATACCCAAAAATAACACAAAAAAAACTGTTTACTTAAAAAAAACACAAAACCGACGGGTTTTGAACTCGGGTCGTCGAAGTGTAGATGTAGATCAACCATGCAGACCCCTAGACTATCTGCTGACTTAGAAACAGCTGGTTGCATCGCGAAGATATGCGTCACCTCAGTATTCCGTATTCGATTCACTACTTTGGATCGATTCAGATCGATCTAACTGAACGTTATTAAACTAATTCGTGTTCGATTGTAAAAATATCACTTTGTCCCCACTACCTAAAAAGTGATCCAGCTTACCTGTAAGTGAACCGAAAATGAACCGGGATCACTTAGACCGGTTCAGTAGTTCAGGTAAAAGATAGCATTTAAATGTCTATTATTGTCAATCGGCTTTTTTTTATTATTTTTATAATTTCATTTGACATCGGCTCACTGAAGTGAAATATCAGTTCAGTTTCAGCTCATTTTGAACTGATCCCCAGTCCCAATCGAATACGGCTATTGCTAGCCAGTCACGCGCATCGTATTCACAAGTGCACTATGAACCAAAATCTCGCAAACGGATTACGTTATTTGGGAGTAGCCAAGGCCACCTATACTACAGGTCGCCTTGGAGTAGCAGATACGGAATGGATTGGCAGCGCTGTAATGTGACAATGACAATGTATCAATACGTGGGCAATGTCATAGATCATAGACAAGGGAAACTTCATCTTTGGTCAATGTGGATTGGAAATGGATGGTGTAAGGGTGCATTAATGCTTGTTTGCACGGCTTTGCTTAAAATCGTGACTTTAGTAAGTCCCCCTCAACTTTAAGGTCCACCTTAGATTCATTTTGTTCGCGCGACCTTTGTTTATATTGGCGCGACCAATGCTTAACGAAATCTTAGCTAAACGTTAGGTAAACTTGGCAATGTTGCAATTTTGGTTACTTTTCTGGTGTTTTTTCTATTCCCCCTATTGGCATTGGCGAATGGCGAGATGGCGACATTGGCGTTGACAAGAATGACAAGTTACATCACTGAAGTAAAGTAAAAAGTAAACAAAACAACTGTTTACTTACTTCATTATTGTGTTATATAGGTAAAAAAACATATATATGAATGTTATACAGTGAAGCTTATATTACATATTAGACTGATCATAGAGGTATTGAATTTCATCTTCTATTAACTCTAAAATATTAAAAGCTGTTTGTTTACTTAAACGAAACCTTTTGATTTTTGAAAAAAGTTACGTTATCGAAAGAATAAAAACACTCTAACCGTTGGTAAACTCTTCAGGGAACACCAAAGACTATAACATTAATTCATCCAATTCGTCGTCTTCATCGATTTTAAAGTTTGCAAGGTCCATAGTGGTAACTGATGTTTCGAGAGAAATGCTTAATTATATTAAATACAAACAAAACAAAGGAAAGAAATAAGAATAAAAGGCTTAAACCCGACCACTTCAAAGGCTTAGATTTATATGATTTTTAAGTGAAGCTTTACACTTAAGAGAGATGGTGCAAGGTGCAACAAAAATACACCAGATAAGGTGTACCGTAACTTAATCTTGGGTTAAGAGAGGCCATGCGAATGGCCATAATTCTTCCATTTGATAAGATTTTCAACCAAATAAATAGATATTTCTATAACAGGAAATATCTTCATGTCATATTTAATTTTTTTTTACAGGAATCGTCCTAGGAAAGTGTCTCGATTTCATGAAAAGGAAGGATTCGGAGCTTGGTTGATCGGTAAGGACAGAGGACGGCATTCTGTCGCTTTTTTTGTATAAAAAATTAATTGTTTTTCTCATTTTATTTATTTAGTGTTGGTTTGTTAGTTGCTTTATAAAATCTACAACTTTCTTCACTAATATTAAAATATAAAATAAAATACCTAAATAGATTGGAATCAATTTTATCGATTTTTCAACAAGGTTGCCATGTTTTGTTATGTGACTGTGGCGGCAAATTTGAATTCTACAATCTACTCTTCTCCAGATATTTAGAATAATTATTACTCCACGGTAAGTTATCAAATATACTAAGAAATGACTATGTTACCAAGCAATTATTAACTCTAGTGTTTTAATTGGCGTTTCTTTTGCAGATATTTGTTTTTTTTTTCCGAATAGTTATGTGAAGTAATTTTTCAAGTCTGACTTGAAAAAATGGAGCCTCTAGCCCCGGGCACTGAAAATGATATGGTTGATTTTAATTCATTAAACAAGCGGGTAATTATTAGTCAATTATTTGATTTTACTTTGGATATGATGTGTGTCATATTTTTATTTTAGTCTCATTTTATGTATAGGTAAGTATTAAAATATATTTTATTTTTTTCTCAAAATGGATTATAAATTATATTATTTCATGTCTGGTAATACCCTAAAAGAGTACCTAATTTCTTATATTCTTCTGGAATTTTTAATCTTTTATTTGCTTTCAATTTGAGTAAAATTGTATGCATCAAGAGATGATTTAATTTTTTATGTATGTACATAAGTATGGGGTAATTATTGTAAATATAAAATAGCCTCATAAGCAAATATTTAATTACTGTTATTTTTTAATATTCTCTCCACTCAAAGATATCAAAACATCTTTTTTTTTATACATAAATAAGCAATTTACATTACATTTCTTAAAACAAAATTCAAAAACTCTGACAAAGAATTGAATCGAAGGGTATTAATATGGATTTGAATGGTGTATGATTATAGGACACAGTGTAATAAAATTATTCTAATAAAAATATAGTTCTTGCCACAATTGCTTCAAAAAATGATATTTAAAAATTTAATAATTTTACAAAATATAGCATTTTACATTACACTCGTAACAGTAATATTTTTACTTTTCTTATGTACTTTAGATTTCTTTAAAGTATCATATTAAACTGCTCGTCAAAAAAAACGACGCACCTAGTTTTTTGGACAATATTTGAAAGCTCGTTATTGGCAAACTACTCAACCGATTTTAAAAAACTTTGGAAATTCTGAATAGTTGATTCTTTGACTCTTATGACTAATTTTTGGAATAAGATATTTTGCACCTAACATATACTACAGGGTGTTAAAGAAAGATATGTTTTTTTACAAAATTTCAAGTTATCCCTATTTATGGGGTAGTTGAGATTGATAGTCGTAATATCTCCTTTTACTTGCAGATAAGTAATACCTCGGGACGTTTTTAAGATTTTGTGGATATCTTGGCTAACTACGATTATATGGCAATTTTTCGAAAATTGACGTTTTTTTCCAGTTTAGTCCCAATAATGAGCAAACTGCGGAAGGTATCGACGAATTGTGAACACGGCGTCTTACGGTAGGTCATATGCTACCAATTTATGTACGTTACGTGATCCATTAAACCAGAAAGTTCAAATTAAGGAATACACAAAATATTTTTTTTTTGAAAATTCAGAATAAAAATTCAAACCAAAGAAAATTATACTTGTAAACTTAAAATGCGACCTTAATACCATGAATTATTAAGAATGGAGTATTTTCTCGAAACGGTTTTTGATTTTTGGTGATAAATCAGTCAGTGGTCAAAATATGGTAAAGTAAGGATATTTCTTCGTATAACGTTACCATAAATATACAAATGAGTTTTTATCTTACAACCGTTCAAATTACACTCGAAATTACCTTCGAATATACAGGGTGATTAAAAAAGTAAAATGCTAAAAAAAGAAAAAAAATTTTTTCGGAGAATCCTATTTAAGTACCCACCTATCATTTCAATTCTTAGTTATTCTACGGACCATTTTAATAATATTCGGGGCAGGTGAGTACTTAAATAGGATCCTCCGATAAAAATTTTTTCTTTTTTTACCATTTTACTTTTTCAATCACCCTGTATATTCAAAGGTAATTTCGAGTGTAATTTGAACGGTTGTAAGAGACAAAAACTCGTTTGTATATTTATGGTAAAGAAATATCCTTATTTTACCATATTTTGACAACTGACTGATTTATCACCAAAAATCAAAAACCTTTTCGAGAAAATACCCCATTCTTAATAGTCCATGGTATAATTAACTAAAACGGAGTTTTATCCACAATACCGAAACAGAATTATTGCCCTCGACGCGCGTTTCGCTAACCATGTTAGCATCATCAGGAGATGATTTTAATCATCTCCTGATGATGCTAACATGGTTAGCGAAACGCGCGTCGAGTGCAATAATTCTGTTTCGGTATTGTGGATAAAACTCCGTTTTAGTGCATGTTGCCGAAGGTTCCAAACCCCAACATAGTCCATGGTATTATGGTCGCATTTTAAGTTTACAAGTATAATTTTCTTTGGTTTGAATTTTTATTTTGAATTTTCAAAAAAAAAATGATTTTGTGTAAAACATATCCCTTAATTTGAACTTTCTGGTTTAATGGATCACGTAACGTAGATAAACTGGCAGCATAAAACCTACCATAAGACGCCGTGTTCAAAATTCGTCGATACCTTCCGTAGTTTTCTCATTATTGGGACTAAACGGGAAAAACACGACAATTTTTGAAAAATTGCCATATAATCGTAGTTAGCCAAGATATCCACAAAATCCTAAAAACGTCCCGAGGTATTACCTAACTGCAAGTAAAGAGAGGTATTACGACTATCAATCTCAATTACCCCATAAATGGGGATAACTTGAAATTTTGTAAAAAAAACATCCCTTTCTTTAACACCCTGTAGTATATATTAGGTGCAAAATATCTTATTCCAAAAATTAGTCATAAGAGTCAAAGAATCAACTATTCAGAATTTCCAAAGTTTTTTAAAATCGGTTTAGCAGTTTTCCAATAAAGAGCTTTCAAATATTGTCCAAAAAACTAGGTGCGTCGTTTTTTTTGACGAGCAGTTTATTTGGCCATTTCTAGTGTTGTCAGTATAATAAATGTATAAACTGTTACTACAAGTGAATTTTGCATTAATTAAAGTTTTATACATACATTTTTATAATTTAATATTTCATATGGAAAAGATGTGAGATGGCTTTATCACAAATTATTTAATTTGATTTACCTGTTAAATAATGTTTACACAAAGTGAAGTAATTTTGAACATATTTCAAATACATTTAGGATAATTTACTCTTATTTAAGGGCGAGTTTCACAATTTTTATTGTACAAAAGAGTCCTGATTAGTAAAACTATGCTCGCAATTGGAAACTAACCAGGTAGACAATTGAAGCCAAGACTGACCAAATAGTATCCAGACATTGTGAAACCAGCTTTAATAAACTCGTTTAACCATCAGTGCAGTGGAACAACATGGTATTGAAAAGTGAAAGTGCATCGCAATAAAGAATTTGGGTGCAAGCTGCAAGAATAGATAATTCAATTTTGAATATTCTATTTGTTTAGAAAGGCTTTTGGGATGTATTGTTTTCAATACAACTTGTACTTGTAAAAGAACGTTCTTCGCGTTTTTTGTGGGTTGCTGGAGTCTTAAAGATGAAATTTTAAACAATTTTGTTAAAAATTCTGTAATGAAAAAATTGTATAACCTAAGTATTCAATTTGTCAAGTAAAATAATTTCAGTAAACAAATTCAATTCAGTTGTTTAACCGTTCTACATCAAATATTTTTAATATTCTTTATGCATATTTATAAATATTTCTTGAATCGGCTGGTTTCTTCAAGGAACTCAGTTGTTAATATTGGCGCATGTTGTACTATTGGAATTATAATTTAACAATAGTCACGAAATAATTTGTATTTCATAAAATACGATTTTATATAAAGGGCAACGTGTGTGGATTGACGTTCAACTGGCTTGCGTGGCCAATATCCGAAATACCTTTTGATGAGAGTGCAAGGCAGGTGCTGTTGTCAAAATTTAATAGTTAAAAGCCGAATTTCAGTTTCTCTTGTGATTGCAAAGAACTGCTTATTAGAAAGTATGACTTATCCAGTATCCGTGTGAAAAGGAACAGTTCAAGGCGCGTCTCTTTCCGTTTATTGTAGTTTGGCTAATTTTCTGGTGTATTTTGGTATAGGTATGCGAGTTTATAAATTAAGGATTATAGATTGCGATATTTACCTTTGGAATCTCAAAATCTATGTCATGTAAATGGTTTTTGGTTGTTTTCAAAATTACCTGCATAAGTATTTTGGATTGGTAATAGAAATTTGATTGTTTTTTTTAAATGAGCCTGTTGTCATTTTTATGACCTAAACCCCTTAAATAAATGAGACATTTTTACACGTGACGAGTGCGCGTATCCGAATTTATCAGTAATGAAGTTTCGATGCGAGTAAGTCGTGCTTTTCATGAAATTGTCTTCGATTTATGGATTACTACTTTTAACATGCAACCCATAAAAGTTTACGGTTTTCTCTTGGGCAAAGATAAGTTTGTATTAAATGTTTAATTCAACTTTTTCACCGTTCAAAGTGTTGATATTTTTTGTGATCTGGTTTCAATACACGCGTCATTATTATAAGGTAAACGATAATGTATTTTCAGTGTGTCCTTTGGTAATTGGTATACATATGTGTTAAATTCAGTTTCAGAAGGATCTTTTATTGACTTCTTGTTTTACCGATTATGCTATCTGTATAGGTATGTTTTGTAAAAATAGTTCAATACTTCAAAGGTTTATTAACAGTAATTTTGAGTTTCATAAGGTTGCTAAGTATACATTAGAGTTAAAATAATTATTTAGGTTGAGTTACTAATGTTGAGGATAATTATTTCAATATACTCCTTTTTTGTTCCAACCTAATTTATTTAGTAATTGTACTCGGCTGTAGTGTAAACGCTTGTATTTTGCACTTATTTCAAATTTCAACTATGCACTGATGCAATTCTATATTACTTCTCTTCTATTTAACTAGGAGAATTGTATATGAGTATCATCAAAATACTTCGTAAACCCTAAAGTCCTTAATAACTCTGCAAGTTTCTTCGCTATCCAAGGGCCATGTTCGGATTTATCCTCAGTGAGCATTTAGATGTCATTATGGGCATAATATGCCATGCGACATCCTGTTTATTTGTAAAAGATCTATCACCTATTCCTCTTATCTCATTAATGTCGGAGGACAAATCTGAATTCTTCTATTATATATACATGCACTTCAGATGGCTCCTTTGAAACGATCGGTCACGCCTGTACAACTGAATGTAAATTGAGCGTTGGAACATATCGAAAATAATATATTTTTGCTATTTTAAATATTTTCTTTACCCATTTTATTGTCATTTTTTGTGTTAATCATGTATTTCATTATAGGAAACTGAGAATGACAGGTTGTTGAAACAGAAGGCGGTACTGAAAAACGGAAAATATGATAATGTTTTTGAACTCACCTATGTCAATGGCAGTGAACATTGGTTTTGCAAGGTAACTAACTTTATTTAGGTAAATTTCGTTTGTGACCTGCCTTAAAACAGTTGATGCATTTATTATTTGTAAAAACTACAATTTGCAGAAAAAGTTAGATTATTCAAAATTCGATAAATGCAAAAGTAAATTAATTAACATCTAATATAAAAAATGTAAACTTTCCAATTAGGGATTTCAAATTTACAGATTTTTGCAGCCACCGATAAACGGTAATTATTGTAAAAAATAAGTTTTCGGGTAATTACCGGTTTTTACATAAATAACAAAATCAAACATTTAAAGGTAATAAATGAAACAACAATACATATTATTATTTTGAGAAAGTATCCTGAAGAGGCTCTTTCAGACTTTGCACTAGTAGACCAGCAAATATTTCCCCTGAATTATCTCCCTAATTCGTTTCTTTTTTCATAACTTGGATGATGTTGAAAGAATCGTCATATGAGTAGTCAGAATTTCAATAATCGAAATCTGTTAAATTAGGTCAATTATTTATTGTCTTTGATATTGCGGATTTGCTGCTCTACAGCAGTTTTTATTGCGTTTTTCTATAAAGACGCTCGTCGCATGCCGATCTCTACTTATGCTAAGCATTTACCAGTAAATCGGTCAACGGGTACTTGCAATATAAACCTGAAGTAGGTTCCCATAATATAAGAAGCAAATGAAACCGGCGCTTTAGTACGTGTTTAATACTGGATTTTATTGTTCTGTGTCAAATAGCAAATTAGTTTCACTGTGTATAGTACACCTATTTTTTTATATATATAAATACAGGGTGTCATATGAACCTGACTCTGGAAACCCATAGTTTCAAAGATACAAGGTGTCAACACTTTAAAAAAAAAATCAGTTTGTTATTTATATCTTAAATATCCTTTTACCAATTTTGTTGAAATTTGGTAGTGTTATCTGTAATAATAAGGGGTTCATTTAGCCTTAATTAGATTAAAAATATAAACTCCAGTGCGCCACTGAATTTTTTAAACATTTTATTTTTTTTTTCGTATTAAGCAGGTAAAAATACCACATTTTTGTTTCTTGAATTGTTCTAGTATCTGGCTTCGCTTTCGAGAAGAAAAAATCAGAACCAGTTTATTACCATTTCCAAACTTAAAAAAAAAATGTTTTTAATTAATATCATACATGTCCATTGACCGATTCTATTGAAAATTGGTAGTCTTGTCTGTAATAATATGGGGCTCATTTAGCGATACTTAGATTAAAAATATGAAGACCAGTGGCGTCTCGGGAGGCATCATATCGAATATTATTGACAAAAAAAGTGTGCACCACTGACTTTTTTTTTAAATTTGATTTTTTTCATATTAAACAACTAAAAATACAATATTTTTGTTTCTTCAATTATTGTTTTCGTATCTTATTTCGTTTTCGAGAGAAAAAAAATAAAAACCAGTTTGGGTTAGTTTGGGTTCTTAAACTAAACAAAAATCAGTTTTCGGTTAGTTTGGGTTTTCTTTAGGGCAACAAATTCTACATCAAACGCTGGTGGGTAACCATTATTTTTCTGGAAATCAATGGTTTATTCTATTCATAAATTATTACAACCTTTAACTTTTTTTCTTTCTTTTTGTTTCATCTCGGGATGTAATGCACATATGGTTCTTATGAGAACGTAGGTCGCACACTAGAAGATTAACTCCTAAACACAGATTTTTAATCGTAATGATATACTGAAGGAGTGGTCATTTGAGATTTCAGCCTGTTATTGTAAGAAAAACCATTTGTATCTTCTATGGATTTATCGTTCCCCTTCACATGTAAAAGATTTTTTTGATAAGCTTGACATTGCTTTATCTGGAATTTCATCTGGGTCAAGCATATTACTTTCTGGCGATTTTAACATTAATTTTAGTGATAGAAACTCTGTAAATACCATAATGCTTTCTAATTTACTTGTGTCTTACGGGCTAAAGATACATGTTGAATCATCGACTTGTATAAGTAAACATACATCAAGTACTCTTGACTATATATGTTCCAATTTTTATAATGTGTCCTGTTCAGTGTTAATGCAGGTCTCTCTGATCACGAGGCAGTTGGCTGTACATTCACGGGTTTGACTGTGAGACAAACAGAGCGTAAACGGGGTAGGATCTTTAGCACATCTGCCTTTGATAAGTTTTGCCGACTTGGTCTTTATGTGAACTGGTTAGATGTGCGTCTGTCCCCGGAACCAATTACTTCCTTTCATTCCATCTTGCTTAATGTCTTCAACCGAGCCTTTCCACTGCGTTGGATTAAGCACAAACCCAAGGAGCGTACACCATGGCTTACTCAAGGCTTAAGGCTGTCTGGAGCTAATCTGCGTGGATGGAATCTCGGCCGAGGTTCTTTTGAGGTTGCCGGATAATGCTTTGAAGGCCTTAGCATGGGCAATCAATGACTACCGGTTCAGAGGAGTGTTTCCTGCTTGTTTGAGGTCTGCGATAGTTATACTATTATATAAGGGTGGATACTTGGAAGAACCATCAAACTATCGCCCCATTTCCCTTTTATCCACCCTGGCAAAGACCATATAAAAAAATTGTAAAGGTAAAAATGTGGAATTACCTTAGGTCACGATCCCTACTTTCTTCTGATCAATTTGGATTCCAGAGCTCAAAAGGAACCCACGATGCCATCTTCAGTTTTCTGGAGAGAGTATATACCTATATGAATCAGGGACAGGCAATGGCTGCAGTATTTTGTGACCTTTCCAAGGCGTTTGACTGCGTCGACCATCGGATACTGCTCATGAAGCTTGAAAAATATGGATTTAGGGGCCCTAGTCTTGCTTGGTTCCGATGGTACCTTGGAGGTCGGAGTCAGTCAGTGGTTACATGTGACCAGAGGCCGTCATCTCCGAGTGTTACCTGCGGCGTTCCACAGGGATCAGTTTTCTATTTCTGATCTATGTCAATGATTTGGTTCAAATTAACATTTCGGGAGAATTTACGCTTTTCGCTGACGATACCTCTGTCGTGTGGCATAACAATAATCCCGAACAACTGAAAGAGAATTTAGATGCGGGCCTTCTTGCAATTAAAAAGTGGTGCGACTCAAACCGTCTTACATTCAACGCAGGGAAGACAAACGTGATGTGATTCAGGTGCGATATGCGGGCTTTGCCACTGGAAAGTGATCGACTAAGGGAGGAGGGAGTGACAAAATTCTTGGGACTGTCCATTGATGGCGATCTTCGTTTTGAGGAGCACATTATGCTGTTGAGTGGAAGGCTGTCTTCAGGGTGGTTTGCTATAAGGTCAATCAGGGAAGAACTTGGATAGGCAACGGCTCGAACAGTGTACTTTGGATTATTTGAATCGCATCTCTGATATGGAAACCCTTTTTGGGGTGTAAGCAGCCAATATCTGTTGAATATACTGTTCGTTCCGCAAAAAAAGCCATTCTTTTCATCGCTGGCATAAATCAGAGAGAATCATGTAAGCCTTACTTTATATCACTGAAGATTCTCACACTTATTTCTCTGTTCATTCTGGAGACAACATCTTTGGTCTATAAAAATTAGAGACCGACCTAAACCCGTGTTTTCTTTTCGGCCGAAAAGAATTCGGCATAAAGTTCTTTTTCGGCCGAAAACCGAAAACGAAACTAGTTTCTTGATCAATAAAGCATTTTTGATTGATCAGTGAACAACACTTTATCGATAAAGGAACGGTTCTGATGATATTTTGTATATATAATAATTTATTATAACAATTTCTATGACTTGAATAAACCATTGATTTACAAAAAAATAATGCCAGCTCTTGATGTTGAATTTGTTGCCCTAAAGAAATGTAATAAACTGTTTTTTTTTCCTCCAAAACTAAGCAAGATACGAAAACAATTCAAGAAGCAAAAATGTAGTTTTAGTTGCTTAATACGAAAAGAATAAAAAATGTCTTAAAAAGTCAGTGGCGCACGTTTTTTTGTCTATAATTTCGGTATGACGCCCCCGGGACACCACTGGACTTTATATTTTTAATCTAATTAAAGTTAAATGAGCCCCTTACTATTACAGATCACTACCAAATTTCAACAAAATCGGTAAAAGGATATTTAAGATATTAATAAAAAAATCGATTTAAAAGAAAAGTTTGTAAATGTAATAAACTGGTTTTTATTTTTTTTCCCCGAAAACGAAGCAAGATACGGATACAATTCAAGAAGCACAAATGTATATAATGTTTAAAAAAGTCATTGGTGCATATTTTTTGTCAATAATATTCGGTATGATGATGCCCCCGGGACGCCACCGGACTTTATATTTTTGATCTAATTAAGGCTAAATGAGCCCTTTATTACTACAGATAACACTACCAAATTCCAGCAAAATAAGTAAAAGGATATTTAAGATATTAATAAAAAAACGATTTTTTTTTAAAGTTTAACACCCTAACAAAATCATAAATAAGTGAGCTAGGTAGTTTCAGTCAATTTATTGTCTTGAACAGAAATTCATTGACAAAGTTGAAATAGAGACAAATAAATAAGTTGATCATTATACCACCAAAGATATTAAAATAAATACATATGTGACTGCACACAGAGTAATTGATAATGCTATAAAAATAATTCAGATTTGTTTCCGACCTTCCAGTTAACACCTTTATTAATACTGTCAAGGGGTAACTATCTGTATATTGCACATTCTCTAATATCTGTCGATTTCTTAAATCTTAGGAGGTTTTCGAAAGATCTCAAGATTTTTCCAGCTAGACAAGACAATGAAGAAAAATTTGTCTATTGGAAAATATCCGAAATGTACAGCTGTAACATATCACTTAAATGATCTATCTGGATCCCAAATATCTATTGATAAGTTTAAAAGAACTATACAAATTCTTTGGATCTGTAGTGGCACAAGGCCAGTGAAACTTCGTGAACATGAAACTTTTATATCAAAAAAATACCATGTGGTAGTTTTTGCTTTAAATTAATGTCAAAATTTCATTTTTAACCACTGAGTTTGTTCATGCTCTGAAGTTTATGTCTAAATAATTCAATTTAAAAAGCTGTTAATTATTGTTAGTGCAATTCAAATATTTTTACCTTGTATGTTGCATGTCTTTAATTCGAATTTGTTTTTAGGTTTGTGAATGTCCGGTTATGGGTAGGGTGTACCAGCACGAATTGGGTCGGAGGCACTCGCAGAACATATCTGCAACACAACAGCATCATAGCAAGGAAGGTGCTGACGACCGAGATAATGCGGTAGCAGATGATTCGTCTAGCCGCCTGGAAATTGCTCCTGGAGAGCCTGTACCGCCTGGTTTTGAAGGCGAGGTGAATCGACAAGCTCAGATACAGGTAATATGGCTTTACTATAACTAATATGTGTTTGTGGTTCGCACAACAAGCAAAATTATCTTATTTGGCAGATGATACATTTTTCATTTTACGTTTTACCCGCACACTAAGTTCTCATTTGAAAAAATATTGAAATGGTGTACTTTTGTATTTGAATATAGTAATTAACTAATCAGAATATGTATTTGTATCAAATTTTTTTGATTAATAAATGTTTCAGGAAGTGAATTGCATTTATGGACTAAGAAAATTGACATCTAATTTGTTGTTTTAGGAACGTCTTGACGGCTTTAAGGTAGGCCCATTAGTTGCGTTGGAATATGTGATTGAAATGCAGGACTATGATCCATCAAAGGAACCGGCGTATTTGTGTATCTTGTGTGACAAGAAAGGTGATCCTAGAACCATCTTAACTCATTTGGCTAGCTACAATCATATTTCACAGGTTAGTTGACAATATAAAGGAGTTTTCAGACTTAAATGTGTAAGTTTCGTTGATTTTACTTTTCCGCTAAGACATAATCACCAAGTTCGATCGTGGATGTGTGTAAACATTTTGCTTGATTGATGTTGAATTGCAGGAAGTCTTTAAAACTAAATTAAACCAAACTTACGCCACAAATCGTTGAAGTAGATATATTATATTGATTTCGTGTTAGAACGTCATGTATCAGTAACTCCCCTGGCTATATTACTTGATCAGTTTTCATCAAAAAGTCTGTCCTGTGACACATTATTATTATTTTTGCGAGAAAATTGAAATATTTGGTTTTCTTTTTGTAAGATGAGTGAGTCTTGAAGATTAAAAACGCGATTCTTAAACCAACTGGTTTCTTACTTAAAACGATAATCGTTGTCTTTTAAATCCTATCATTGTTAAATGTATTTCTTGTATAAATTATCAATTATTTTGTATCAAAATAGAATTTTAATTTAAGAGCTTTATATTTGCGATACATTTGTTTTTGATATGGTTTCTATAGAAATTGGAAATGTCATAAACTAATAACCCAAACCTATGTCTCTTTGCACTAATTATTGCTGAGATATGTTTCTAACTTTTTAATTTTTTCCTTAGTATTTGCAAAAACATTTTCCCACTTGTTATCGAGCGCTTGGGCCTTATTACATGACGAAACAGTATAAAAGGAATTGGCAAGCCGTATTGCAAAAAATCGCCGAGGCCATCGAAAACAAGTATGGCAGACTAAGACCATTTTGCCTCGATCAGAGCAAGTTTGAAAAGGACAGAATGTTCTATCTGTCGATGATCTCTAAAGGAAAGCACTATTCAGAACAAGGCGGCCCAACTTTTATCGAATTGGTCTCTCATGAAGAATTAACTAAAACATTTGATGGTGAGTATTTGTTGTAGTCCTATTGAATTTGGATTTACTGATAAAAACGTGAGTGAATATTACAAAAACTAATACATTCAAGCTTTCTTCTACTGCCAGGTTGCGAATTTGGCAACAATTCTAATAAATCGCAAACGAGTTAGCTTGAGAACAATTTAAAAATAGATATATGTCATTATTTTAGACGATGGTCGTCCTGTCAAACCGCAAGCAGCCAGTTTCGGAGGTAAGGCGTTCATAGAAAGAGAGCCCATAAAACAGGTACCGAAACGTAGTCCTTCGCCTCCAGTGGTTGCCAGGCCCACCAAAAGGCCTCGTCCAACAGGTGAAGACTCGAAAAGACTGGTGGACAGGGGAAGATCGACGGAAGGGGGAAGACCGGCGGAAGGAGGAAGACCGACGGACGGAGGAAGAGTTTCCGCCAGACCAGCGGCCGGTGGACCAAGGGGCCGAAGACGCAGTCTGTCCAGTGTGTCGAGTGTGTCCAGTGACGAAGTACGCGTCAGAGGAGGCAGACGGATGGCTCGAAACAACTCGCCGCCACCGCGAGATTCCAGGGACGGTGGGAGAAGGCCGTATGATCATAAAGATAATAGGTAAATTACTTATTTGTTTATGTATTTATGTTAATTTTTATACAAGAGTTCGGCGTTAGTGGTGTACTTATTTCCATGTTAAGTGAAATGAGTGCTTTCGCAAAACCGATGTCAAAGAATATTATAGTACACAATAGAAAACTCATCCCATGTTAAAAATTTGAATCTCCTATGGAAGCAGATTTTTCGAGCCTGCTTCCATCGAGCGAGTCGGCGTAAAAGCGACCGCGTGCCCGGCCACGTTGCCAAATTTGTGCGCCTGAAATTTGCCCGGCGCGGCGTCAAAGATAATAGATAATTCTACTAGGACAATATTTGTTGGTCGTGTCCTGTTGTCACGCAGTAGCGACTTGAGTAGCAAGCGTGCAGAAGTAGGCGAAAAGCAGTTTTCATTTACGTATACCTAAAATAATTATTATTGAGATTTTGAGATATTAAATTCTAATCTAGGTATGGCTTCAAATGCTGGCAATTTATGCCAATATTTAACATTTTACCACTGTATAATATGATTGACAATGGGTGACATGCATAAAATTTAGGCAAATGCTTTTACTTAATTTTTTTGAAATAAACATACAAATTACGAACATCCAACCAGGATAGGTAAAGAGCAAAAGCAAATGCTTTATTTTATTCATTATTGTCAAAGATTTAGAAATAAAGGTTATTTTTGTTCAACAATAATTATAGACATCGTTGCCTAACAACTATTACCTGTACTATTGCATTTTCATTGGTTAGATGTGAACAAATAATTTATTATGGGTGCTAAGTTATTTACGCGCATCATTGTAAAAAGTATATAATTAGGCTATTTCAGGTTGGCCAACACATTTTTTCTTCATGACCTACTGGGGAGGACTTTAATATGTGAACGGAATATACTAGGTGTCCGGGAAAATGTGAGAAATCTCCCGGGTTCAAATAGAACACGAAAAAATAACGTGACAAGTTCCTATATTTTTTCCCCTTCCTACGGAGATATGGGCCCCTAAAGGACGCTGCTGGAAATCGTTTTTTCTTCAATAACCTCCAAAGTACTTCACATAACTTAATAAAAATTTAATATAAAGTTCACTACTAAGAACTACTTAAAATAGTTGCAATATATTTAGCTTCTTTGGTTTACCAGGGGCGGACTAAATTTAACACCCTAGTGCTTATTTTTTTAAAGACCCGAAAAAAATGTTTGGATAGCTTGAACTTTAAGCTATAAAAAAGTATTCCCTTTCAAGAGCGATAAAATAAACCGTTTCTGAGTTGTTATCTAAAAAAAATTAAGAAATCCGAAGAAATCAGTCGATTTTCTCAATAAGAAATAAAACATTAATTTCTTTATCATTTTTTACTCGAAAACGGTTTTATCGATATTGAACAAGAATGCTTTTTCTATAGCTTAAGGTTCAAGCTACCCCCAAATATTTTTGGTCGTTATCATACAGGGTGTTAAGAATATGCGCATTAGCTGTAAACCTGAGTCCACCCTGGTAAATAAAAAAAAGCTAAATATCTTTTAAGAGCCCTATTTTAAGGGGTCCCTACTAGTGTTATCATATAAAATTTTTATTAACTTACCTACATCTAGTACTTTAAAAGTTATTCAAGAAAAACCTAAAACCAGCGGCGTTCTTTGGGAGCCCATATCTCCGTAGGGAGGGCCGGTAGGAAAAAAATTATAGGAACATGTCATGTTATTTTTTGAATTTTTTCGTGTCATTACATTTAATTCCTTGACATTTCACACTGACATGACTGACAATGACAAAAGGTAAATTAGGGTAAAATGTGAGTAAAATGTACGAAATGCCTTTTCATGCTATTTTTTTTTGTTTCACCAGGAACACAGGGTGATTCCTTACCAAAAAAACCGTAAATGCACAAGTGAGTATCGGAAAGCAGCGAAACAAAGCCAACATGGGATTTCTCTAATGGAACACCCTGTATATTTTACGCTAAAAAGAAAAAGCTTTTCCTCCCGGCTTCAAAATAGTATATTCTGTAACTAGGAGGAAAAGCAAAACATTCCTACGAGTTGCACATGCTATTTTTAATCCAATTGAATTAGAATACGTACTCAACATAATATCAAGTTTTGAATCGAGCGAACTTGAAGTTTATTACGTAACTACGGAAACTACAGCTAAATGTTATTTTTGATAGACGTCAGATCTGACAGCAAGGCGTTTGAATAGGACTGGAATGTTACATTCCCGGACAGTTACTTTTTATTCCTGCATGTACAGTTATCGCATGTTGCCAAGCAACGAATACAATATACTGGAATTATGACTTTTGCGGTGAGAAAACACATCGAAAAGGTGTCGTTTTTCGTCCAATCGTATAAAAATGTGTAATATGTTGACATTCAGAGTAGATGTTTCAGAAATATTCAAGTTTGAAACTCACATAATTGCAAATGGCTGCCTCGGAATATCCCATACTTGACAACCACGTTGGCAAGTTCTAATTTGACAGCTCCAGAAACCTGAGTTACTAACAATATAATAGGTTTGTTCTAGCAGGACATTTCTGACGGTTTGAAACCATCCGGAGTTTGCGCATAGCGATATAAGCGTCGCTTTTATTGCTATGCGCAAACTCAGGAGGTTTCAAACCGTCCGAGATTTCATGCTAGAACAAACCTATTAACAATAATGAAGCGAAAACGTTCGCTAGCCATTAGCAACTATGTGAGTCATATGTGAAATTATGTGTACCTATTATTATGTGTAATATGTCTGAAACATCTATAGTCAAAAGCGATCTTATCGTGCGGGTCCAAAGGTCAAAATTTTCAGTAAAAACTTCATTTGTGGCAGATTTTGCATGTAAAATCTGTCAAAGGAATGATATTTAATGAAAAATGTGACCTTTGGACCCGCACGATAAGACCGCTTTTGACTATACTCTGAATGTCAACATATTATATATTTTTGAAACCAAGAGGAAAAGGTCTTTCTCTTTAGTGTAAAATATATAGGGTGTTTCATTAGAGAAAATCCATGTTGCTTTTGTTTCGCTGCTTTCCGATACTCACTTGTTTTTTCAAGGAGCTTAAAAGATAATATAGGAAAAATAACACAAGTTTTGAATTTACGGTCAATGACTCTTATGAAAGGAAAATATATTTTCACTAATTTAGTTAAAGTAACAGAAAAAAAAAACCAAAGAATCTAGACCTCCTTGTTTTCAAGGTATTGTAAAAACAATCGCGTTGATTGGTAATTATGCTGAGAAAAGTGATGGTAATGGTTTTATTCTTACAAAACGGTTAAACCAAGTTTTTTTTGAAAATTTTTTTCGGTGTCGTTAGGCAGAAAGGCGGCTGGAATTTAAATCCATCCGCAAAATCATTTCGATTATCTTTACTAGCCTTTTAAAACCGTCACAATATTTCAATTGTTATGAGGACTTTGACAGGCAAATATTGTTATCTACTAATACAACATCAGAAAACAAGAACAGCGCTGACAATGAATTTTTTAAATGTCTTGAAAGTAAAAATGACATTTCTGATGCGGAATCCACTAGTGCTGAAAATGTATTAATTGAAAACGCAACATACACAACACCTTTGAAAGAATGTGCTGTCACTTATTATACAGGGTATTTTATTAAACGAATAAAAAATTAATTCAACTATTTAGATTGCTTAAATAATTTCGAGAGCTGCAATAAAGTAATATTCCAGAACTTTTAAAGGATTCAAAGCAAATATTTTTATTAAATAAAAATTATGGAGGAAAATCTGGAATGTCTTTACTTGTGTACCAAAAGATGACATAGTTGTTATTGTCCAAAAATCATTTTTATATTTCCGTAAATATTTTAATCTGTATAAGTCGAGAGAGTACCTTGCGGTAAAAATAACAGACAAAATTTTGGCAAAAAATGTTCGGTGGTTGGCTGATAAAAATAGTAATTGTTACAGACACAAAGTTTTATTAATTGAACAGATGGTTGTAACTAACATTTATATGTTTTGTAAATGGGCATTAGATAAAAACAAAAAAAAAGAGCAGCAAAAATTAAACAACCTTAAACATCAACAAAAAATATATGTTGTCAATAATAAAACAGTTTAGATAGGTAAATATTACAGGTAAGATTTCGACAGATTTACAAAATAACAATTTTTTAGAACTAAAATAGTAAAGTAGGTTTTCAACAACACTTTCATACTTAAAAAAAAGTATTAGTCGAATATTTAGGTGTTTACCACAAAACTTTAAAAAGTTTAGCAGTTTAGCTCCTCTGCTTTGGTTAATTTATTGTACAGTTTGTTTACGTATAATGTTGCCCCCTTTGACTTATTTATGTTTTGAGCTTAAAAAATACTGAATTTTATAGTTTTAAATATTATGTACCTATATTACAGTTTTTGTCGAATAAGATTAGATAATCTGTAAAATGCCGACATAATGTATTTACAACTTTTTTAGTTTTATGTTATTTAATAATATAATATATTCTATTTTATAGGAATAGAGTAATAATCATGGATGTTGTTATTATACATGTAGTATTTTTACATTGTCTCCGGACCTATACCCATCTATGCAAATTTTCAGTTCGATATGATAATTTAAATTCAAAACTTGGCCCACATTTCTTAAATGCGGTCCTGTACCGGCTTAAAATCACGATATTTTTACATTGTCTTCGGACCTATATACGTATGCAAATTTAATGCTCGATACAATTTAAATATAAAATTTGGCCCCCTTCTCCTAAATATGGTCTTGTACCAGCATAAAAACACGATAATTTTGCATTTTTATCCAAACTAAATACGTACGCAAAATTTCGGCCCCATCGGTTTAGGATAACTGTTTTAAAATTATGTGTGTAAATCGTGACAACTTGCCTTGGAAAATGCGAAATAATAAAATAATATTGAATTGGTATAAGTGGGGACATTTGGCAACATTGCGTCGCGTTGCGGCCGGCGCACGAGGGTTACCGCATATTATATTCGTTTTACGGGGGCATTGATGTCTCCGTACCGATTCACAGATATTAGCGGCTAGGTCGCGCCGGTCTAGAATCGTTCCCGATGACGAAATACTGCGTGCGACGCCTCCCTCTCTCTCTTACGACTCCAGCGCCATCTAGTGTATGTGGCGATGACTCGAGCGATTGTATTCGCGCTATGTCTTCGTGATGCAATCAATTTTCGGTATAAGCCTTGGTGGCCTAGAGGTTTAGATCGTTGGTTCTCAACGTTGTGTCTATCGGCGGCTCGGGTTCGAACCCCGTTGCTATTTTTTTATTTTTTTTTACGGTTAAGTTTCTAAACAGTTTTTTGGGTATGTCTTGGGTTAGTTTTGGTTAGTAAATAGTTTTTTCTTGATTTTGGGTATGTCTTGGGCTATGTTTGGGTTAGCCCCTGGTTAGTTTCCTTTTCTTGAGCCCCCGTAGCGAGCGGTAGCGAGCGGAGGGCCGTACGAAAAGTGAAATATTACTTATTGTAACACGTGCCCGTACTTTGTATGCACTTATTACGAAATATACAGCAGCTTGCATGTGTTTCCTCGAATGCATAACACAATCGTGTCGGGAACGATTCTAGACCGGCGCGACCTAGCGACTAGTTTCACAGATTGCCATTTGAATAAGCCATCTATTCGTAGTAGAATTTTCTTTGCCGACGCCCAATATTCGCGTCAGTTTTGCGACTGGATTAGTCATACTTAGTTGAACCAAAATTATTGTTGACTTTTACCCACTGCCCAATTCATCCCTCGAATGTTAAATAATATCCTTTGATACCACTTGTGAATATATTCAAATCACAGATTTGTGGTATATGGAGATTTTAATTTGCCATTGGTTAGGTGGTCCCACGAGGTCTGGCTTGTTGCGTTTTCTCGAGGTAATTTGTGTGCTGAAACAAGCCAATCAAATAGTATTTTTAGTATTTAGTATACATTCTGAGAAATATATTAACAAAGTACTACATGCTACAATCTCAATCCTTAAAATACTAAAAAGGTATATTATGCAGAAAAATAAAACTTTTTGGCTCACGATTAAATGGATGATTACATTGTTATGACTGTCAAATACCGCAAATGGTTTGACGGTGATGTCCGCAGATGTAGCCCTCAAAAATATACTTCATAATACATTCAGGCGAACTTTTCACACATGGCCTGTCCTAACGTTCCACAGTGCTTCGAGCATATGGGCGCTGAGGACAAAAATCATACCTCGCGTAGAAATGTTTTAATTGATGTAATTTGGTTTATATTAGCAAGATTAGCTAAAGGCATGATCATACACAGTTACATAGTCTAAGGTATATACAGGATATTCAGATAAATATTCCTCTAAGCAATATTTCAAAATATTCACCTAATTTTTAAAGTGTTTTCTAATTTATTGTCAATATTTAAAGCATTGATTCGTAGGTCTTTTTCAAGAAGAATATTTCATGAACGTATATTCTAAACGTCTTAACTTCTGAGATACAGGATGGTGAAGTTTTAAAAAATATAATTTTCTATTAATATCTGAATACCACTCTAGTCACTAACCCACACTCTTGAATGAAATATGGTATACAGACACTACACAGTAAGTAGCTTATCACAATAGGTTATAAAAAATTTTCAGAGAAATATCTAGTGCAGTTTTGGTGCAATCAAAAGCAAAGTACTGCTTAATAAAACTAAAAACATTTTGGAGTCTTTCGTCCTTTGAGTGACCAGAATGCCATTTCTTAAAAATATCTCTATGTTTCAATCCCGGGCATGGTTAAAAAAAAAATAATTTTTGACCAAAGGGGCAACTTTGGGCATTTTTGTTTTGATTTTGTAGAGAATTAACCAAAAAATAATAAAATGCACAAATCCCGAAACCGTTATTACCTTTTTTGAGAAAATCGCTTCTGAAGTTGGATGAATGAGAAAAATACCAAATAATTTTGAACTACCGACCGTTATTTGTAAGTAGTAATTTTTCGTGTTGCAAACAAAATTTCCTTACCATTGTTAAGAAGTGTAGTCATTGTTAATATACAAATATTGCACCTAAATCAATTATTTGGGTGTTTAAAGCGAGAATGAAAACCGTTTACTTCTAATCTCCAAATTTGATCACCACTGAGAGCTCGTGTTTTGACCGGCTTTGTTTCTGTAGTTTTTGATACTGGCCTAATTCATTACTTAGCAACTCTTATTGAACCATACTGAACAAGGCTACGTGATTTAAATACCTCAAATCGAATGTTGATATTTTGATTTTTGTCCATTGCCCGAAGCACTGTGCGTTCTCTGCGAGGTGAAGTTTAGAACCTATATGTACCTTTGAATCAAGAAGAGAAAGGAAGGAGCATTCATCATTTTGACAGTTGTCCGGGAAGGTTCTTGCATATGGCGGCTCAGATAACCAGTGGCGTAACACCAAACGGTTGGTTTGAAAAATGTTTGGCATCCTAATTATTTTATTGAAGTGAAACTTCTTAACGAGCGCCGGGAGTAAAATTTGAAGGTCGCGTCACGGCGATTGCTAATCAAAATGGGTCATGGACGTTTATTGTGATATCTTTGTTAGTTTACAAGATAAAAATATGGGATTTGCTCTATTACATTGTTAAGACATACTTTTATGACGAATAGTTTTTTTTTTCATTTAGGCCTTCCCTTTTTGTTAATTGAGTGATATATTAAAAAAAAACTACTTTTTAACCAAATCCGAGGCTAGGGCGTTTAAGTTTAAGAAGTTTCACTTCTGATATGCGCACACGCTCTTTTTTAACAGCCAACGGTGAAATAAAACACATGGTAAATTTATTATAAAGATTTATTGCCCTTTCAACGTAATCAAATTTCTCATCTGGCTTCTTATTTTTTCAGCATTTGATTGAACAGTTCTACATATAAAATGTTTTGTGTATCTCAATACATATTTGTAATGCTTTTTATTAAAAGAACATAATGACTAATTAAATTGGAGTCATGATTAGACATATGTATAAAAATAGGCTTTTGCTGATAATATTCAAGAACTTGTAACATAATTTTAATTTTGTTAATTTTAATGCTGATATTCTTTTCGATTCGTAATAACTTTTCTGTTTTTATACATATATCGACAACATCATCACTCGGATACTTCAAATTTCCATAGAACTTTACAGAAATACGTGAATTTAAAAAGTTTTGTTTAATTCCATATAGCTCCATAATACATTGCTCACATTTCAGTTTTTTACCTACTTTTAAACTGGCAAAACCTGCAATGTAAGTGACTACTTCAAAGCTATATGGAGACAGACTATCAACATTTAATGCATAATTATCTTCATGTAGAAATGAATTAGTTTCTAATTCAGTTTCTAATATTTCCGAAATTAATTTTCGCTTTGGTAAACTATCATTAATAATTTCTTCTGGAGGCTTACTCAGCGAATTTACATTAGAATAGTAATTTCCTCCAAGGGAATACAATTTCCTGCGCCACCATCCCTTACTTCTGCATGTATTAACAGCTTCTTAAATGCAGATGGAAACTGCCTACATGTAGGGTTATGTCACCTAACCGCCGAAAAAAACAACTCTAGATGGTCTTGACTACATTTATACATAGGAATATTTATATGAAAGAACCTTATTTTCTAAAACATATTCAGACCACATTCCTCACAAACGTTTGAGACCAACTAAAAACTCCAAAAAGCCGGTTTTCCTGTTGGAATTTATAATTAAAGTGTTATTAACTAATTTTTATTGACATAATATATAATTTGAAAAGTAGATAAAAATTGCTCAATTTCAGTAATATTTAATGCGCATTTAAATTTTGGCGATGATAACTTTCTTGATTTTTAAATATCGAACGCATCGTTAATATGATTTATAAACTTTGATGTAGCCCCACAGTTTTCAAATTCTTTTAGTTTTAAATTATTATTACAATATATTAGAGAATCGGCAACAGATTTACTTAATAACTGGGTTGCTAATTTAACTTTAATTTTTTGTTTCAAGAAATTTATATGCCGAGATCGAAGTTTATTTCCTAGATGAAGGCCTTCACTTGCTTGTAATTCATTTAATTTAATTATATATTTAAAATCTTACCCATTTCAGCCAAGCAATTTCTAATTAATTTTATCATATGGGCTGGATCGGGTAATACAAAATGCATTTTACCCTCAAATTGAAAATATGTTACCAAATTTGTTTGATCAAAAGAACAATTGAGCATTTTACACATGCTAATATTAGCAGCACACCCGTTAAAAGTAACATTGCTTATAACTATACCAGTATTATCAAATAATGACAAACACTGTTTAGTTAAGGTTGCTTTTTGTTCCCCATTAACTCCTGCAACAAGAAAATAACCTATAGGTAACTTCCAACCCTCATTTAAACAAACTATCATAAATACTAGCACATATTTAGCAATATCTACACCATCTCCATACAACCCATTCCCAAAATCTACATAACCATAATATTTCTGTCCATCAAATTCAATATGCTGTCGAATTGACATGTCATCAAACACCAAAGAACATACCAAAGGATATTTACTATCTGAGACTTTAGTGGGTGAGTGGGTGAGGTAGACAATTATTAAATTTTTGTCCCACATAACTATATGCCTTTGGCGAAAAAAAGTGTAGTGTTATAGCAAAAGATCTTACTGATTGATCGTACGTTTTAGGAACACCTTTTTCTCTGTTTTTTTTGAAAAGTCTTTGAATTATGCTTCGATTTTTTCCAAACTGTTCTAGGAAAAGGTGTTCTTGATTTTCAAATATGAGATTACAATTTTTCAGATGTCGAATGATTTGTCGTAATGACGATATTTGCTCTTTCTGATGCCATACTTTTTTCTGTAAACGTCGTATTTTGGTATTTTTCAAAACATTTTGTAACTGTAACTCTGAAATTTTTCTTTTCATTATCTTCTTGCGGGGTGTTTCGTCCAAACCTACATTTGACGTAGAAGACCCTGGAGTTGGGAGTGGGGAACTAATTTGAACTTCAATGTCAGGCGATGCAGCACTATGTCATAGGATCGAACCTAATAGACTAACGGCTCATGACAGTTTTTTCGGCATGATCGTTTACC
>MU182258.1:0-11265 GCA_016904865.1 Pissodes strobi
ATACTTACCGGTCATTGCAGACTAAATGACCACGATGAAATGAAACGATAGGTGTCGTTGATGACCTTATGCAGGGAATACTTAGAGGTTGACGAGACAGCAGAACAGATTCTGTGCGGCTGTCCCGCTCTAGAGACAATGGCCAACGATGGCGGACATAAAAGGATGCGATCCAATACTAAGAGACATAAACACCGTAGGACTGCTGGATTTGTAAAACCTTTCTGGGGGCACAATGGGCCCAAGTGCGCAAGCCACACCACTCACTTCCTTATCCGTATCCGTATATATATATATATATATATAAATATACCAATTTTATTTATGGTCTGGCTGAAGTAATGCACTTGAAGCTTGTACGCAATAAGATATCCTAGTCAAATTCTCAACAGGACCTCCGGGAATAGGGTAGATTTAGAACTTCCAGAAACGATGCTGACAGACTACTAGAATCCTGCAATTCAGTGACAAAACAACAACTCTCTGGTGCATTTTGCATGACTGCTTATACTCATATTATATCCCACACTACTTGTAAGGTTTGCTGCCTCGAGGTTTCCCGCGGCCGGCGGCGCTTGCTGCAGTTCGTGAAGATCGAAAAAAGTGAGACGACAGTCCAATAGGGTATTTAGAGGAGAAAAAGTCTCTAAATGCCTCTCTTTCGAAAATGTTGGAAAATTGATTTTTGAGGGAAAAACTATTTATAGGAGAAAAAGTTTAAAAACTATATTGAGTCGGCCTTTACTTGGTGGAAATTGGTAATAACTTATGTAGAATGATCAGTAAATAGTTATTTATGCAACAAGTGTGTAAAGTGACCCTTTTTTATTAATGACAATCCCATGAATAAAATAGGGGTACCTTACGCATGAGTAGCATACAAAATTTTTTCTACTACGGGAAAATATATGAAAAAACAAAAATAATATTAAAATACTTTACGCACTAGTGCGTAAAATAAATTATTTTATGCACTAGTGGGTAAAATATATTATTTTACGCACTGCCCTAAACGTTAAAAAATATATCAGATGTACTTTACGCACTAGTGCGTAAAATAACTTACTTTACGCACTGCAAGTTAAAAAGCCCTATTTTACGAATCTTAGAGAGTGCGTAAAGTGAGTACTTTACGCACGTATATTTTATTAAAGACATAACAAGTTTCGCTAGCACTGTTGCTTCGTCAGAGGTATTACTGATTTTTTTCAACTTCAACTTTTTGGTAAAAAATGGAAATATGCATGTTTCTGCATCTTGCATGAATCCTTCTTAAACGATTAAGCAACGAAAATGAAAAAATAACAAAATAAAAGCTTTTCAAAAAACATCTATAATAGCTAATGAACAAAATTTAGTTATCACAGTATTACTATAAATTTTTATTTTTGTTAAATAGTTCATATACCCTGTGAACTCCCCTAAAACTTGTAAAATACTTAATATTTGTTTTTTTTTAATTAGACCCCATCGCCAGTACAATGATTTTACCAACTAGGTAAATATTATAATATATGATAAAAAAGCATGTAGTTTTTTCCATCTTGTTTGCACTTAAAAGTCTTCTTTTATAGCGAAAAGGTCTAAAGGAAATCAACTTTCTTATCTAAAAGTTCATAATATAAACTAAACAACTTAATAATTTTCAATCTCTTCAAAAATTTTTCCCACAGATCTATTTCTTACCTATTTCTTTCTATTTCTACCTTTGCTTTAATGGTTTTCGGTTCGGTACGGTCGTCTTCATATATTAGGAGCATTGTAGTTTAGCCCTAAAGGCTCTTCGCTTAGTTTGCAATATCTGCAAACACCTTTTACACTATTGTTTCTGATTTTATCACAAAAAGAATATTAATGAACGGGTAGATGGAGTACTTATTGCATGTAATATTGCTTCACCATTGGGCATGGAACCTTATTTTAACGCTCAATTTTCAGGGTATTTACCTTTTTGGCGTTTCAGCCAGCAGGGTAAGTGTATTTTCTGATACAGCGTGACGCTTGACTTTTGAGATTATTCGTGCAAAATTTGAAAAAATGTATCAAGTTTAATTTTATCTAAATATTTTGTTCCTTTTTTTCTTCTTTGTGTAGTTATCGTAAATATATGAATTGGCCGCCCTCCTACCCCTCTAAATACCGCCTATGTAAATATCTATTGATATCACTAGTAACGGTGACAGTGTTAATGGTGACAGCGAACATGGGGAGAGTGTACTAAACAAAAGGGAAAGTGTAAACATTGGTTTTCAGAAAGTCACATACATAAGAAAATCGATCAATAATCAGAGAAAGAAAAATCTGGGAACTGGAGAGGTTCACAATAACTTTGCAGGAATCGACAGAGCTTAGCTCTATATAAACAGTGTAAAAAGAAGTGCAAAAGAGAACGAAGTAACAAAATATTTAAAGAAGAAGTCCTCATTTGAATGGTGTTGAAATTACAGTTAAAGAGATAACTACAGATGCACAGCGTCTAAAATCATTCTTAGTAATATCACCTCTGGACATGAAAGATCAGTTATATATTCGCTGGAAAAAATTTCTCAGTAATTCATCAAAATGCAAAGTCTTTGAGTAATGTAAGGACAGGGTAGGATGAATGCTGAAAGAAAACGAAAATTGTATGGCTTTTGTGTAATGGAGTGTTGGAAATCCAATGACCAAATAAATAAGCTGCTATTTACTGATTTTGAATTGGCCTCGGCTTATTGTAGGGAAGAAAACATACATGCTGGATCTGCTATTTATGTGTGCATGTGAGCAAGGATATTAAATGGAAACAGACAAATATGTGAGTATGTCACAAGCTGGTGTATTTGAATGTTCCAGTGCAGAATGCAATTTCAATCAGCAACACATAATATTGTTATCGTTTTGATCTATTTGGAGAAAATAAACTAGTGATATTATGTGGTGGTTTTAACATTGAGTTTATTAAAGACAATCCTTGTAAATCTAAATTAATAGACTGAAGTCTATTAATATCAATCCATCTTTGTAAAGACAAGAATAACCAATAAGACAGAAAGTTGTATAGAAAATATATTCACTAATATTCATGAATATAAATACGAGGTCCTTGAAAGGCATATTTCAGACCACAGGGTATAAAAGATAATATTTTCCTTAAAAATAAATGTATAGAAGATATTTTGGCAAAGAAGGCAATACTGGTCTTTTCTGTACCAGTAAATGATGTAAATAAGCAATGGTCGGTTTTTATAAATTTTATATGCCAGTTTCTTAAGTCAGTGTTGCCCTTTAAAACTTGTGCATAATAGAAGTAAATGTAGTCAGGTGAATAATCACTTAAATCCTGTAATTTTAGAGTGCACAAATGGGCTAGATACTCTCTTAGTTTAAAAAAATAGCAGTCCCATGTTTGGGGATGTGTACAATAGTACAAAGACAGATTATAATAACAAACACCGCTCTTGTATGAACAAAAAATATCCCAGTCAGATAACAAGGATACTTTGGAGCATTTGTAATGAACTTCTTGGTAAATATCCAGTAAGCCATGATTTTCAAATTGGAGGTAACCAGGAAGAAGTAGCAAATAACGTTAATATAAATTTCTTCTAGATGCAATACCAGGGGTCAACAGCAATGGTTTAAATTTAAAAAGTATGATGAGCAGGACTCTACATATTCTAGGATAACCAATTGTTTTAGTGCAGTGCTCCTTCTTCAGATGAAATAGTAGAGCTAGTGAAATATTAAAAAAATACATATAGTGGCGGTGAAGATGAGATACCTGAGGTATGTATTGTTAAATCTTCCATAGAGAAGATAAAAGAAGTGTTAGCCTACGTTCTTGGAAATTCCTTTAGATTTGGTATCTTTCCAGATTAATTAAAGATTACCATAATAAAGCCTCCTTTTAAAAGAGGGGATAAGGAATAAATTATTATAGACCAATAATTAGCCTATTGTTTAGTTTTTCAAAAAAATTTAAATTGGCTATATGTCGAAGATTAATCGACTTCTGTAACAAATGTGATATTTTTACCAAAACTCACCATGGGTATTTGATGAGCAAATCGACTCTAACTGCCATTTTTCAATTTACCAACAAAATTTTGGAACTTATAGAAAATAGATGGTTCTCTCGGGCTCTTTTCTTGATTTATCTGAAGCATACGATAGTCTTAGTGAGTTATTGTTGAAGAAATTGGAAAGATATGAAATAAAAGGAAATGGTAATAAATGGTTTCAGTCTTACCTCTCAGATAGACAACAAAGAGTGAAGATAATGTATAATACACAAACAGCAAATTCTGAAAGCCTTTTAAACACACAGGGTAGTATTATGGGTAATTATTTGTTGATGACACAAACCTGCTAGTTGGAGAGTACATAGATAAAACTATTTTTGGAACCGATCATTACCTGAATAGAGCGATACAATGGTTTCAAGAGAATGGGCTAAGTCTAAATGTCAAAAAATCTAATATTTTAATTTTCAGAACAAGCAGATCTAAAAATTAATTTTTTTGCGAGTTACCTAATAATATTAAAACAGTAAAAGTGTATAAAATATTCAGAGATAAGGTTAAGAAAATCCTGTTAGAGATAGAACCGTATTGTATCAATGATTATTTTGAGAATATGTATCCAGTGTGAAAAAATGTGGAAAAGACCCTTTTTATGACGCCATTTCATTTCCCTCCTTGATGATATTGAAATATAGAAATATTCTATTCTATTCCATTTTATTCTATTGTATTAAAGATAATCTCGTTTTCTTGTTGTAGATCTATATTCGAAAAAGGCGGATCAGTAGCTGACGCGGCAATAGCATCGCTATTCTGTGAAGGGGTGTCACTTCCTCAATCCATGGGATTGGGCGGCGGATTTTTATTGACGATCTACGAGAGAGACACGGGAATTATGAAAACTTTGAATGCCAGAGAAACAGCTCCTGCTGCTGCAAACGAGACTATGTATAATGGGGACTCATCACTATCTTCAAAAGGCAAGTTTGGAATCCTGTGTTCAGTAGAACCTAGAATTTTCAACCATATTTTGTAAATTACATTTGTAGAATGTCGAGATCCAAGCGCTTAAAAACTAATAACTGATTAGAATCATTTAAATTGAACTGACTGTCCTGGCACAGAGTTTGTAAAAGACATAGTGTTACCCACAAATCACAATATTGATGAAAACACAAGTATAGGATTTAGTTGTTGAGCGCAGCTATAGCTGGGCTATTATCCACGTATTCGATTACACAACAAAATTCAGTTTTAATTTCAAAATTCATGACAGATTATTTAAATAGGTTTAAAGAAATATCACTCAGGAAAAATATTATAGAAATTAAGCTGCAAATAAGTTTTCGAATATTGACCTTGTCTATATCAGAGGTGTCTTATTAGTTCTATTGGACGAGTTTTATAGCATGGTATGAATATAATATGATAAGTGTAATATGTTAATTGATGTGTAAAATGAAGTAAAAAATTAAATGTAGCCTACAGTCGTCTCGTAAGCCAGCGCTACCAACCATCGAAAAGGCTATTTATGCAGCCTAAATATTGGCGACATTTATTCAGATTGAGACCCACAGAACAACCTCATAAGATATTTGGAAATGAAACATGAAACAATGAATATTAGACAGTTTAAAGTGAAGAATAGCTAACCATTCCGTTTTCCGTTTACTTTGATAATTAGAAAACTTTAGTTGACAGCTTTCCCGCTTACCCCCTTAAAGAACATTACAATTTGGTCTATCTTCCAAATCAAATTCCAGGATATTAGTACTAGGATAATGGATAGTGCCAGTAGTCTATTATTATTAAATTTCTAACAAAGGACTCCGCACAGAATGTTAAGAAATTGGCTCTCAGTAGAACTTATTCAACATTTTAAACGTTGTAGAGATCGATATCTTTAAAAAACTGTCAAACTTTATACTTAATCGGTATGACTGGTTTTGCTAGTAGAGGGAGTTAAAAATTGGCTATTTTACGTAGGTAAATATGAATCCACTAAGTTTTAAACTAAAATAATTTAAAAAAGCAAGAAAATTATACAAATTGTAGACAATAAATCCTGCTACTAAGATATATATAATATTTGTATACAGGGTGTTTTGTCTATTTGGGATGAGCAGAAAACTTTGGGATTAGAAATGTTGTAAATGCACCTTCGACTTTTCTGCACTTCTAAACAAATGTTAGAATGTTTTCATGTTTTCAATATTTTCCTGTTTTTCAGTCGTTAAATAAATAACTATATTAATTTTGTTTCAAAAAAGTTAACTGTATAGTTTTTGAATGGACAAATATTAGAGGTTTTGTATATATTTAATAAAAGCTCATTGAAACTGAAGATCAACGAAGCCAAGACCCAGCTCATCAATTTTAACCAGAAACGCAGCAGGCAAATGACACACATTACGATCAACGGAACAAGGATAGAGGACAAGGACACCGTGAAGTACCTAGGATTCACTCTGGACGCGAAGCTTACTTTCAAGAACTACCTCCAGAAAACTAGGAACAGAGCAGGAGTAGCAGCAGGAGCCATATATCCTAAAAGCTACTCACCTTGGAAAGGAAACTCCTATGTACGATCATGAATTACAGATGGGAAGAATTCAAAACGACGGCGACGAGACAACTGTACAGAGAAATCGGAACAAGACCGCTGAGCAGAAGATCCAGGAGGCAGCGACAAAATTCTTCTTCAGGTACACTACAAGGACACAGGAACTAACCAGGAATATAGGAAGGACGACCATACAGAAGATGCCATTCAGCAAGATACACTAGATGATCCATGAGATTATGCTTTGAAAAACCAGGACAAAGACTAGGATCCTAGGACCGACCTCTCTCAGAAAGAACTGCATTGAATTGAAGAACCGAAACTAAGTGATAGAATATCATTTATAATTAAATATCATGTAATTTATTTTAGTTTACGGTGGGCGCTTGTTAGATACCACTTTAGTGAGTATATAAGTATTTATTTGTAAATATGTACAAATTGTTAAGTTAGTATTAGTGTTGGAAAAACATCAAGTAGGTATCTTAAGGTAGGTATTTATAAATAAGTAATCAATAGCTAGTATAACTATCGGTAGACCAAATAACTATAAATAATCCAAAGACATAAGGTCTTAAAACCTAAATGGTTTTTGTAGCGATTTACAGGGAAAGGCATCCCATTACGTAGACAACCTAAAACTAGAAAAAATATGCTGACATACTTACCACTAAAAAGGTTTTAGGATTCATTCAGCCCTGGATTAAGGGGGGGGGCTATGGTGGCTATAGCCCCGGACCCCATCATTACAAGGGGTCCCCAAACAATACCACATCGATATATTGTTTCCTCTCATATCTAAATTTATTTACAACCGGATTTTCTTATTGGAAAAAGGCGGAGGAAAAAGTAAAATCTCAGGAGCATTTTGTGGAGCATCGTAAAAATCTTTTAACCTGAAAAACGTATTTATTTTCTTCCAAAATAGATGTAGACATAACAAAATCATTAAACAAAGGCATCGTGTAAAAATGTGAAAAATGTTTTTAAACGTGTTGTTGAGGTTGTCAAATTTATTGCTCAAAGGGGTCTAGCTTTTCGAGGTGATGATGAAAGATTCTGTTCTCCACATAATGGCATTTATTTAGGAATTCTAGAATTAATTTCAAAATTCGACCCTTTTTTATGCCAACATTTGGAAAATTTTGGACAGAAGGGCAAAGGCAGAGTGTCCTATCTCTCTAAGACCGTTTATGAAGAATTGATCAGACATATGGGCAAAAAACTGTTTGAAAAATTATAAATGATATTAAGCAGGCAAAATATTATTCTATAATTGTAGACTCTACACCTGACCTCTCTCATGTAGATCAGTTGTCTGTTGTATTTAGATACTGTTGGAATGGTTCTAGAACGATTTCTTTGCTTTATTCCTATTCATACTCATACAGGAAAATCGCTGGCGGACGAAATTTGGTTTCTTTTACTTACCAACTCCGTGAAAATTGAAAATTGCATAGGACAAACTTATGACAATGCTAGTAACACGTCTGGCAAATATAAAGGTCTTCAAGCAGAAATCAAGAAAAGGAATGAACTTGCCCGTTATGTCCCTTGCGCAGCTCATTCATTAAATTTAGTTGGAGAATCTAGCGTTGATGAATGTGTTGAAGCCATAAGTTTGTTTTGGTTTTTTGCAGAAATTATATGCATTGTTTGTTGCATCTACACATCGCTGAGAAATTTTAATTAAAAACATCAAAGAACAAAATGAAGAAAATAGTGAACACAAAGTATTAGGTGTAAAGTCACTCTCTGTGACAAGATGGTCCTGTCGCGAACAAGCAGTAAAATCTCTCATCAGCAGTTATGATGGCATTTTCAATGCTTTACAACAATTAGCCGATAGCCCTTCAGAAAAAAAAGATACGAGAGATGACGCATTTTCATTAAAGAAAAAGAATAACAAGACTTGAAACAGCTTTTATGACTACGAATCAATTGTTGAAGCGATTTGATGCCACAAGTAAGTACCTACAAAAACCCGGTTTTGATGTCATAACAGGACAAAAAATGGTAGTGTCGTTGATAGAGTTTGTTCGCAACCTACGCAATTCGAATCTTTAGAGAAAAAAGCCAAAGGTATGTCTTCAGTTTTAAATATGTTTTACAAAGATGGGTATGAACATAGAGGCATCAAAAAAATAGCAGATGGTTCAACAGAAATACCGCGACAAGGTCAAGATAAATTTCGCATAGAATCGTACCTACCGATAATAGATAAAATTCGATCCGAGCTTGAAAAACGTAATATAGCTTGCAAGGAAGTCAGCGACATTTTTGGATTCATTGGTCGATTACCCATCCTTTCTAGTGAAGAGACAACTACTAAAGCTAGAAACCTAATTTTTCACTATTCTGATGATTTAGGAGACAACTTGGTTCAAGAACTACTTCAGTTTTCTGCATATTTAAAAACATTAAAAAATAATGAAACTATCACCAGTGTCCCTTTCCATTTGAGCCTTTTAATTGAAAAAGATTTGTTAGATGTGTTTCCGGCAGTTTATATAGCTTTAAGGATTTATTTATGTATTCCGATCACTAACTGTGAAACCGAAATATCGTTTTCAAAATTATCATTCATAAAGAACAAATACAGAACAAGTATGGGTGAAGACAGACTGTCCCATTTAACTTTAATGAGTATTGAGAATGATCTTTTGTGTTCACTGAGCTTTGATGATATAATAGAAACATTTTCTATTTTAAAAGCTAGAAAAAAATCCATGTAAATATACATATATTTATAATATACTTTTAATATATGAATATGGTTTATGATGAGTTATGCAGTGCTTTTTACTTACGCGAGTGTGCAAATCCGAAAATAATACATTTTTCCCTTTATACCAATTTTGGGTATCCTATAAATTATTGGCCCCCTCCAAAGGGGGCCCCACATATAAACTGAGCCCCGGGCCCCGCAGAAGCTTAATCCGGCCCTGGATTCATTTCTATCACTACTTCACATCTACGACTACATCTAGTAACTTTTCAAAGGGATACCTACCTAATATTATCATTATGTTGAGAATAAACTGCGTACCAGAAAGCTGGCTACATGAACAAAGAAACCCTCTAACTTACGCACTCCCAATTTACAAGTACAATAGGAATCATTATTGCGCATTATGTCCATCCTTCGTGTTAAACATCTAATTCATTTAAATGCTCTAAATCCAACAAGTAAAATTAATTAGATTATGTTGCCCTCCCATAATATGAACGTCCCTCCAGTGAGCATGTTATCGGTGCTAACTTTCCTCTTCCACTCTAGATTTAAATGCGTCTGGCCCTTGCTCCCTTAGCAGAAGTTTATTTGCAAATGAAATATTACCTTCTGGAATGGCAATAAGTCCATGATATGTATTAATCATTGCATCCGCTATCCTAATAAATTCTGATAAGTAAAGGCATGTGTTGTATTAATGATTTCTGCAAGAAACTAGAATAGAGCTTTTATATGCACATTTCTTGCTCCTACAATACAACGGGTTTTAGAAAATATTCGGGACTCGTTTGCTTATTGGCCCCTCAAGGCTATAGATTTTTGGTATTCTATGGTCGATGCCTAATTGATCGAGAAATGTAATAAAATCCCTGCAACCCCGATCAACTATAAATATGCTTTCTTTTCTAAACCATTTACTCATTCCATTAGCATCTCGTTGTTGTTCCAGACTTAATATAAAAGTATCATAACTAGCAGGATATTCGCAGGCACACTGGTCGAATGTCTAGGAAAGCTGGCCATAATAAGGTTTACCAGAAATAAGACATAAAGGTTATTAAGTATTACACGTTTAAAATATCGTGTTTTAGACAAACATGCTTTATTGTTGAATTTTTAGATTATCTATATTTATTATAGAGTGTATCAATTATCACTAACGATAAAAAAACATGTATAAAAATTGTTTGTATGTTCTTAAACCGTTTTAAAAAATTATTTTGAAAATTAAGGGCTGCTTCGCTGAAAAAAGGGTTTTAAATTTTAAATTTTATGATTAAAATTTTATTTTTTGGCAATGGTTATTTCATGAGTCTCATGAGCAAAATGAATTAATTGGACGACAGACACGCGTTGATGAGAGCCTGCAATTTTGCCATACAAGTATTTCAGAGCTATCGCTATTTTAAAAAATTGATCTAATAGTTACCAAATTAGTAAAAAATATAGAAGTATCAGCGCAGCTGTTGTTCAAAAACACTTGCTTATATTTTGACTGTCCCGATGTATCATTAAAGCCATATTTACAAATTAAAACTGAAATATACATTTTTTTTGCGGATTCAGTCAAAGTATTTATTATTCTGTTTGTAATAACATCGGTCTTGCACCAGCATGGTGCAATAATGATTCTACCGAAGTTTCAGCTTTAGTTTCACTTACGACAATATTATGGGATTAGGGGTGGGCAACATAATCGATTATTCAATTAACTTTTAAAGTGCTATCGATTAATATTGCAGAAAATATCGATTAATCGATTATTTCGATTTATCGATTATTTCGACAAATCGATTATATGGATTATTTTGATTAATCGTGTATTACTTTTAATAATCACCCAGCCCTAATTGAGATAACATTTTTTTTGGCCCCCAAAACTTTGTCGTACGAAGGATATAAGTTGCAATTTTTTTGTCCCGCTTGCGTTTTGATAATTTTATACTGATGCTTAGACAAATTAGCTT
>MU182258.1:21265-77305 GCA_016904865.1 Pissodes strobi
ATCGCGATCGTTGACGTTGTACCTGGCAGGTACGCAGGATTTAATTATTTTAATTTAAATTTAGTATATTTGCGATAAATATTTTTTTTGCCTTTTTGTCACTGGTAATATGCAATGGCTGATGTTGATAATTGACAGATTAATTACAGTGTTGCTAAACGGTTTGTCGATTGCGTGTTAGTTCTTAGTTCCTCTTAATTTTTTTTTAACTTAATGAATAATGTCGCTTTTTATCATAGATTATTTGACAGTTGCGGATTAGCACATATTTTTTTTAAACTCAAGCCAGTCTGTTTTAAACTACCGGTCGCTCGGTTGCGGGTTACTTCGAGTTAGTTTGCCACTTGTGAAGTCGCTTTTAATAAGGTAGCTGTTTGTCGGTTGAGATATATAGTTTGCACTGGTTAGGTAGCATTTTTTTTTTAAATTACGTGCGAAGCCGTTTTAAACTACCGGTCTCTTGTTTTCGGGTTTGTACTAGTTAGTTTGCATTTTTTAAAAGCCATCATAAAAATATACGTATCTAAATAATCTTCACTTTTTTCGATAGATAATGAAAAAATGAATCGATTGGTAGGTACAGTCATATTTCATTTAGTTGAAAGGCAATATTATCTATGCCTATATTTCTATTGTAGATAAACAGTGTTGAAGTATTTTGGAATATCTACTATTTCAAAAATGAAGCGTAAGGTTTGTCTAGAAACTAAGAGTATTGAAAATGTAATGGTGAAAAACCAACTGTTTCTGGCTTTCAAACAATTTTAAAATGTGCAAATGAAAGAAATGACAATATTTTGAAAACAATTTTAGAATTAAAGAATGATTTACATGCCCGTTTCATATTTGTTGCAGACAATCGTTTTGTAGCAAAAATAACATTGTAAATGCCAATAGAGATGCAAGTGAGGGGTCTTCATGCAGTATTCAAATACCAAAAGATTAGTTATATATATTTATAAAAAATGTGTGATTTGTGGTAAATCAGGCACATTCAAGAGGAACCCTGTAGTTGCAATTTGCACATAAACGGGTGCTAAAACTAGAAAAAAAAATTGATGCTCCGACTGTAAGAGAAGATATTGAAATATAAGGCAGTGCAGATTTATTTGCAGCTGATGCAAAATATTGCAAAATATGCTATTCGATATAATATTAGCACAAGAAATATAAAATCTTAGCTAAACAAATGAGCGCCGCCGGCCGGCACCGGTTTCGAAAGAAGAAGATAAGAAGAATCAAAGTGGCTATTCGGAAAATACAAACCATGCCGCTGCGGAAGAAACACATTTTTATAGCAATCACGAGGAAGCTGATAGAAGGATTATTTTCCACATGGTCTCCTCCAATAAAAACGGTCAACTGGTCGTAAAGTGTGATGACGCTGATGTTCTAGTACTATTAATTTATTATTATGCTACTCACGAAAATCTAAGTAATAGTAATGCCAAAGAAATATTCATGGAAACTGGTCACGCAAATATGACAACTAACAAAAAACGATATATTCCTATTCACGTCATTTCAAAAAACATTGGCAAACTGGCATGTGAAGGCTTATCAAGTTTTCACAGCCTGACAGGATGTGATACGCCCAGTTAATTTTTTAAAATAGGAAAAACATGCTTGGAAAGTGTACTATAAAAATTGCGGCACTCACAAATTTGCTGAAATGGCGCCAGAAGAAGGAATAAAATTTGCCAGCTCAGGAATTCCCCCTACAGACGTTTCAAACTACATGTATATAGTTAGGTGAATTTTATAAAGGAAACATTTATAATATACGTATATTTTATTATGTGTAATTTTAGGTCATATTATCAGTGATTTATATGGGTCAATAGTCATGTTGGTGAGGTAACTTAAAAATATCCCTTGTTATATGGATGGACTTTAAATGAGAACAATTTTATGGTTCTAAAAATGATGCCTCAAGCTCCAGTTCCAAAAGATATAGGGCAAATTATTTCCTTATTATGCAATGACAAAATCTGCAACACACAAAAATGCCAGTGTAAAAAAGAAGGGGCATTTTGTAGCTCATATTGCAAATGCAAAACGAATGCATTTATATTAATCGCGACCTTGAAGAAAATCAAACTGAAGCTGGAGATACTGATGACGATACATTTTTCGATAATTTGTTTTAAATAATTAATAATATAATATCTATAGCACATTTATCTATTATTTTTTTAAAGTATTAGAATATTTTGGAAGAAAGTTAACGACTTATGATGTACTCTCACTCCATGGTGCAAATTACTAATGATAACTTGTATTTAAAACATTACCACGGTAGTGGGTGCAACAAGAGTAGCGGTCGATCGCGATGAAAAAACAGCCGTCCAGCCGGACGCAGGGGCACGCGTCCCGACGTTTAAAAGCCGCTACCTACAGATTTCATTTCTAAGAATAGACCACAAGTTAATCGAGACAAAATGATGTGCATTAGATTGGGCAGTTTTTGAAAAAAAAAACATTTAAATAGCGCTTTGCATAAGAAAGTTATGGCGAGGTGAGTTTAAAAAAATATTGGCAATTTGTTGTCTTTTTTAAATATTACTGTTTTTTTAATAAAATTTTACATATTTTTTTTAATGAAGTATATACCAAAAAATGGAAATTGAATGAGGAATAAAACTTAAAAAAAATTCTTCTTTAGAAAAATAGTTATGAAATAAAAAATCACTTTTTTTTGCCTATATCTTTGGTCACGACCAATGGAGAGAGTCGTCAATTTTCATTTTCTATGTTAAAAAACATGATTTTTCAAATGGTGAAGGTCCAATTTGGTTATACCTGTTTTTTTTCTGTGCATCCTAGACCGGGCTTTACGACGGACTAATACCGGGAAATATATGTTCGGACATTAAGCTACAGTATCAAAGTCTATTCGAATTTCATTTACGCCGCATGAAAACAATAGCACGTGCTCGACAACAGCCAAGAGCGGGCCGTTTTGCGTTCCTATTGGTGAATCGGTCATAAATCATTCGATACTCCGCCCAGTTATCTTGACCAGGGTCGAATTTCAGTTTTCGCTGTGATTCCCCTGCTTGCAAAAGACGTTTTGTGTAAAATAATTACGGTGTTTGTTCGAAATAAAAGCTTATACTACTTCGTACGGTGAAGTTATTGACAATTTATTACTTTTTAGATTAGTTTCAGCATTTTTAGTTACACTTTTTTAATTATTTAGTAAAGTACGACACTGTGCAATTCAGGCATAGATGTGCTTTTGTTTACATCAGGCGTAAATGAAATTTGATTAGACCTTAGTCTTTGTGTTACCCGGTTTAAATTGCAATAAATTTAGTGTGAAATAATAAATATTACATATTTTTTCGTGTATTTACATTTTCTTATTACGATATAACATGTCATTTTGCTTCAGAACCATTTCCCGACAATTATAATATGTTTCTAGTGGTGATAGTGAAAAAATAGATGCTCAGTACCAACTATGATTGAGGCTAGAAAAACTAGGAAAGGCTGCAAAGCAGAGTTTTATCCACAATACCGAAACAGAATTTTGCACTACCGCGCGCGTCGCTGAGATGATTAAATCTAAGTTTTAATCATCCCCTCATGATGCTAACAGGGTTAGCCAAACGCGCGTCGAGTGCAAAATTCTGTTTCCGTATTGTGGATAAACTCTGTTTTAGTGCATTTTGCCGAAACCTCAAAACCCCAACATAGTTGGCTGCATAAAATTCAATCATCGAAAAAATTCGAAGAAATAGTGGCGAGCAATATGTTGGTGGCAAGGATGAAATACCTCATGCCAAATCATTAAATTCTTACGACCACACGTGCAGATACAAGAGTACCGAATATTTTTTAGAATTTTTGATTGATTATGGAGATATTGAACTGAAATCTAATGGATGGGATCCTCGCTGGGATCCATAGAGCATAGAGTGTATATATTGGGTACAAAAATATTTCCAAAGTGCACCTCCAAAACTCCACTTACCACAAAGGTGTTAGCACTAGCATAAAAATAGACGTCCATGTAAAGAGTTTTTTTTTCAAACCCTTGGCAAGTAATTTTACAATTTATTTACAAATTAGAGGAAATCTGAAGTCGAGTAGCTCAAATGGATCAAGGAGTTCGCCATATTCCTTGTAATAAAATACATAGTGTCTTTAAAGTTAGTATAAGACCATATAAAATCATACCCGAAATATGTGAGTCATTATACCTAGAAAGGACAATCTGAATCACAAGTTTTTGTAACCCGAGTTAAGTATAACGAAGCTGTATAGACTATATGTGAATGAGTGAATGAATTATCTTGGGGGTATTAGTAAACTGCGACCTGTATAGATCTATTGTGTCTCCCTTTCTTGGTGCTTCGGTTGATGTGATTCTCAATCAGAGTACCTCATCCAGCTTCAGTGCTTTGATAAAAGCACGTAGTCTGAATAGTTCTATGGATGTAAGTTCCACCTGTTCGAGGATGCAGCACCGGACGCAGGCCATTCACCTGTTCGCGACCGCTTAAAATTTTATGGGCTATTTGAATATGCCGCCATATTGAATTTCCGCAAAAGGAAGTTGTGGATATATACTAGTAATCTTGAATAGAATATTCCTATAGAATGCTCTTTTTCTAAGTGATTTCCGCAAAAAATGTTAGGACTGACATTTTTTGCCTAACTGCAAATATATAACTACACAAATTATATATTCTTGTGTTTTTGGTATTGTGAATTTTAATAAAAAAGTAAGGGAGATATAGGGCGATAAGCAAAAATTAAAAATATCACATAAAATTTGAAATTTTTCAGAAATTGATGATTTTGACTAGTTTCGCAATTCTGGATTCCCTGGCGAACTCCAAATTCAGATGCGCCAGGTCGATTTACATAAAAATCCATTTTTTTTTAGATTGTTGTACGCGAGTGTTAACATTGTTTGTTCTCCTGAGATGGGAAAGTGCAGACCGTCTTGCTTTAAGTTAAGCTGATTAGAGTCTACAGCCTGTTAAGGATGCAACTATGTCAATTTTCAAGAACACTATATTATGTAACAACATACAGGTTGCGCATTTGAAAAACAACTTATCTGTCAAAATTTGATGTTCACGATTCTCATGTCTTTCTAGCGATGTTTTTGGAATACGTGAAAAAATCTGCACCTTTTGTATTGAACATTTTTGAAGTTCTTTAGCACGGGTGCGATTGGAGAATCGATGAAACGAAAAAGCGCCAGTAAAAGGAGATCTAGAGGATGTAGCCTGCGCGAGAATGAAATAGAACACAGTTATACAATTGTTACATGTTTGCTAAGAGTAAAAAGTAGTTCGCGTCCTATCACTGAAGTTAAGCAATGTCGAGCGTGGTTAGTAATTAGACGGGTGCCCACTTGGTTTAGTTTTATGAAGTTTTCACTTCTACCGCGTGTGAACTGCACACATGAATTTTTTTAGCACCTGTAATTACCTCGGTGCAAAATATAATAAACCCTGTACACTAAATTCATTTTGTTATGCATATATTATAAAAGTTAAGTAAAATAAAACAAATAGTTCCATCAAAATATTTCATTTCATTTTAAAAATATAGGAAAAATTAACTAAGCCATATGTCCAATCTAATAAGTGTCAAATATACTTTTTTCTACGAGTGACCGCAAAGAAGCTACTTTGCGCACACTTTTGTATACGTAAAGTAGCACTTTCTCGCAAACTGTGCAGGAATTTATTTTCCGCGCACATGCGGATTTTTTTTCTCGCACACTTATAAAATCGCACTAGATAAAAGTTCGGATAAGCTTTAACTAACTGTACAGAAAATACACCAGCTTACGCCCGTTAATGTTAAACAACCGTTTTTTCTTAGCCTGCAAAAAAGGTAAATGCTTTTCACAATGTGTTGGAGTAAATAGTTTCGGAAAGATGCCTTCTGAAATAGCTGCCTTTTTGAAACTGCCTAATCCAGAGCTCTACACAGGGCACAGTTTTAGAAGGTCATCGGCAATGTAACTGGCCAATTACGGAAAAGGAATCACTGACATAGAACACTTGGGGGGGGGTTGGAAATCTACTGCGGTAGCTGAAGGATATATCGATGAGGCCACAATTTAGAAAAAAGCACTAAGCAACAAGATTTTAAGTTTCAGTTCTAAAAAATGTGAAGCAGATCAAAGTACTTCAAAGGATGAATCTATGTCTTCCTTTTGCAATGCGACAGTACTGACAAACCAGAAAATGACATCTAGTACGACATTTTTACCTTCAGTTGCTCGATCAGCAATAAATTTAAAAAATACGAGCAACTGCACATTTAATATTAATTTTGTTAATAATAATAAATAGTTAGTCATAAGTTTTTGTTTTTGATGGCAATAAAAATTAAAAAAAAAATGTATAGGTATTTCACTCGTAGAAAAAATATTGTTCCTAACACGTGCGTAAAGTAGTTTTCCCGCACTTAAAGCTTATCCGAACTCCGCTTCGCGTCGTTCGTCTAACTGCTTTCGCGTGCGGGAAAACATAACTTTGCGCACCGATTAGGAAAACTTGTATTTTACACATAAAATGTACGTTATAATTCAAAATCTGTTTAATAAATCTATCTGACACTAAGAAGTGTGTGACAAGAGTCAGTGGCGTTGCAATTTGAAAGTAGTATGCTTAAATAGATGAAAATATGAAAATATTTTCAACAAAAAATAAAGACAATAAATACCGCTTTAATAAAGTTCATCAAGCGGCATAAAGTACAATAACGGTGCTTTAAGTATTATTAACTCAGAAACCGTCGACATTAGAAGAAACGAGTTATATAATTTGAAAGGAACCAAAACATGCAGAAACATAATAGAGTGCCAAATTAAAAAAAAATAAGTTTGAGTTGCGCTGTTTTTGCGTAATACCTGTATAATTCGAAATATTTATAAATATGCAACTTTGATATCCAAAAAAAAATTTACTTTTGAAGTTTTGTTTTCTATCTGTACTAGCTAACAAGATTTTGAAAAAATACACACTACACACTATAATGAACACCGGATATAATAATTATGCATAGATGATTGATTAACCCATTAATGCCGAGAAATAAAAAATGATTTTCTCTGATAAGTTTTATTAAATTTATAGAGAAAAATGCACTATTAGAGTTTAAAATATATTACACAGACTATAACTTACTCTGCCTTGTACGACCATAACATATACAATTATTTGCCATACCATACAGTCTCCGTTTTTCATCACGCACAGTTTCAATCTAGTGATTTATGCATTCAAATCTGACTGTATTGGAAATGCGAAAATCACTTTCAACTGCCGTGCCACTTTCCTCCACATTTGCCTTCAGATTTATAAATGGCAAGATAACTCTATAAACATAAGTTTGTACTTTTACAAAACGTACTACGCTAAAATATTTTCGCTTACCTGACATAAATTTCTCCTAAATTCCAACTGTCTAAAGTTTCTCCAGACGATATAAAGCGCAGACATCCTGAAATGGAACATATACTAAATCAAAAATAAAAAGTTACACACGATTTTGTATAAATTATGCAATTATTTCTTCAACTTACCCTGCTGTATTAATGTCTATTTGGAAATCAAGCTTGGTCTGGTTATTTGAACTATGTGGCTCTGTTATTTGGGAAATATATCTACAGTATTGTACCAATGCCTCCGTATCCATTAGTCGTAAGCGTAGTAAGAAGATTTTTGCTTCTGAATAGATATCGAAGTAGAAATTACAACGGAACGTTTTCCATTCATCTGAACCATAGGGTTAGCTGCGTTTCCATGCTTTTTCATAATCCGCATTTACCCTCATAAATTTCGAAATTTATTAGATACCCACTTGGAGTGTTATAGCTTCACACTCTATATACGAATCTCACAGACTTTCCACGGATAATACGCTCAAAATACCAAATCATGGATCAATCATTCATCCTAGGCGAAGTTTTGCTCTGGAACAAAATGATCTAGAAATTACTTTTTCAATGCATCAATTAGTGGCCTCAGTTTATACATTTTATCGTATTTGTCAATGGTATTGTTGTTTGCAAAATGGATATATCGGCATATTTGATAACCACTGAGAACTAAAATTGCTATGAATTGCATTAGTTCCGAAGACGATATATTAGCACCTGACTTATTTTTGAAAATGGCATATTTTCTAGTTTCACGAACAATAGTTTCAATCAAATTATATTTAAAAAATAGCTCAACACACAACATTCCTAAATATTTTGAGTAATATCCGGGTGGAAAGTCTTGTAAGACACATGTCGAATCATCATCATCAATATATGCAGGTGTTTCAGATAAAGGCATCCTCCCATACTCGATTATTCACAATCATGTTTTGATTTACCTGAGAGTCAAAAATATCTTCGCGTTCGAACAGAATGTCCCAGTAAAATTTGGGCTCCTGCACAAAGTTGTTTTGCCTTTAAACTATCCGCAACATCCCTTTCGTCTTCATCTCCGGAATCCTCGTCTGTCAAAATACGAGATTCAGGTGGTTCAATGAAGTTATCAGCCACATCGCCCTCATCAAAAGCTATATCTAATGCTTCAGATATACAGAAGGCCCCAAATGAGGTTAAGTGTTTACATGACAAAATGAAAAGTGTTATATTGAAAGAAATCATTTTTACTACTCAGAAAAATCTTAGTGATGGGAAACATTAATTTTTGATGAAGGGTATCCAGAAAACACGATTTTACTAATCGTCAGAAATACTTAAAAGAAATACGAAAAACGTATTTTAAAACGGCTCACATAAAAACTATAAAATATAAACAGAACTCCTTGTAATTTTTTTATTGGATCGCAATTTCAGATACCCCATTTTAATGATTAAACTATCTTGAAATGTTAGTTGTTTCTTAAAAATCTATTTTGTTTCTTTTTGGAAGGTAGTTGGAGAACCAGAGAACCAAAAACGAAATAAAATCGTTCAAAAACAGTTAAGATATTGAAATAGTTTCATCATGAAAATACCATTTTAAAAAACGGGCTTTAATAAGTAGATTGTGTTCCTGAATACATTTTTTTTTAATTTTAGAGTATGTAGAGTATACTACTCTGCGCAATAATTTGCATTGAAAAACAACCAGAAAACATGAAAACAAGTAAAATTTAAATTATGAGCTTTACTCGGCTCATTTTTTTTTGTTCATTGAACGTATGATTAAATATTTTAGGGTTTGTTGGTCTTATAATTCAGGGTTTATATCGCGGTTTATTAAATATTTTTCTTCGAACAAAATGTAGTGATTTAGTGTATTTATAACTCCGCCCCTGACATGCAATAGCTTAGTTAAGTAAATGAAAGAAAATAATTGGGTGCATTTATTTTATTTTATCGATAAATATAATAGGTACCCAAAATATTAAACCATATTGCAGAAAACTGTGAAGTAAATACTTACCAGAATTCATAATCCATTCCATGCAAATGTATTCTTTTTTATAAGGAAATCGAAATCAATGCTTACAATTTCGTTTACTGACGGGACAATCAAAATGCTGGCAAAAATTATCCGATTTTATTAATAGATATATCAATAAAATTAATTGACATTCTAAATTCAAACGATAATTTACTCAAACACCAGTTTAATTAGTATGAATAACTCGAATATTCGCTCACGGAAATCTGTTATTTATATTTTCCAAAAAAATAGTAACTCATTGCTAGCCTCGTTGCTAGCCCTTTAACTCTTAGATCTATTCATAATTTGTTTTGTATCTAATTTCTGTTGTCTTAAATAAAATTAATGAAGTATAGATAAACATACTTAGATACCCTTATTAAAAGTAGCTTCGCAAAACGCAATTTAATATATAAGCAGTATTACTACTCATCACTAAAAAACATTAAACAGCGTACGAGTATGTTTAATACAAATCATGAATCTATAATTCTTATTCAATATTAACGTAAAAAATACAGTTCAGCAACGCGGTCTTCCAAATCAGTAGCAGTAATTACAACAAAGCAGCGCCCCTCGCGGTCCACGTCTTTAGATAAGTACGATTTCTCTATTACGTATTAATTATTTTCTTTGGTAAAGCTATGATTTTCTTTACTAATACCTAGTGCTACCACCTCAACTTCCAATTAAGTCACCAACGCTTTGATACACTCCAATTATGAGGTTATTAATTGTGGCTTGGAATCTTGGATTAAACTGGTGCATTCTTCTTGAGCGGCAATTATGAGCTCTTGGCTATGGCGGTTTCCAGGTGAGTTATTTATTTCTTTGATTTATATCTGTCTTAAGATAATTCCAACGTTAATTCTAGTCGTGGATCTCATATTGACCGATTTTGTGCTTTTGTGGTAATCTGGTATTTAAAACTAATAGCAAAATGGTGAAAAATCGTGATTGTTGTTTTAGATTGTATAGAAACACTTTTGCACAATGCAAAAAGAAAATTGAAAATTACAAAAAGGCCTGGAACTAAAATTTCTGCTTTTGATAGAGCCAGAATGTTAATCGTACGAAACGTTGATTTGAAGACACTGGTGATGTTGCCTTCAGGCCTAGATCGAAGAATTACGGATTTTAGACAAAATCGGTATATTTTTCAGTATGCTAAGAGAAATCGCTTAGTACCAATCCGAGAGGTACAATTTCAATTTCAGCATAGATATATTAATATTAAGTCAGACAACGTCTATGAGACTTTTGACCATTACCTACGGTACCCCAGTGACGCTTTGTAACATTCACGATCCAGAATCCGATTACTAAATGATGATAACCGGAAAAGGGTTTGAAGGGAGTCAGGAAAATTGGTTAAGTGCAGTTCTTGCAGTTGCTCCATATCAAGGAGGTACCGTTATGTTTTGGAGAAGCATTATATGCAACGGTCGTACAGAGCTTACAAAGCAGTATCACATACAAATGTTCATTTTTATGAGGAAAATATGATAAAGTCAATAAGTTATCCACTAAGACAACAAATCAGCCTCAATTTTATTATTTTGGTTGATAATGCCCGCCCTCACAGAACCAGGACTGTCCAAAATGCTCTAGATGAGGGTGATATTACCCATTTGAACCGGGCTGCCCCCATTATCCCCAGGCATGAATTGAAGAGAACACATTTGGGATTATCATGGGAGGCTCATAAATGAAAGTAATATCATGCCTAGAATCTGTCAGGAGCTCATAATTGCCGCTCGAGGCTCATGAACTAACTTAACCCAAGACGCAATAATTAATAACCTCATAATTGGAATGGGTCGACGCGTTGGTAACTCAATTAGAAGTAGAGGTGGTCGTTTTTGCAAATATGTTTTCAATTTAGTGTTATCCCTTTGTCTGCATGTCTTACAAAATGTTAATTAGAAAATGCTAAAACCAGTAGTATACCATTTAGTTGTGATAGTTCGTTGGACAACTCTTTAAACTAGCCTGTACATAAATATCAAATCTTTATTACATTCCTTGACTCAGATAGATGAGGGGTGTAATACTTTTGCCACTGAGTGTAGAGTGTATATTCAAAATGTGCCGGAAACAGGAACTCACATCAACTGTGGTGGACAATATAAATAAAAAATATAATAAAATTTTTGATTTATATTGTGCAATATATACATATTAAAAGCTTCATCGTTCTTGGGTTTCGGGTTTTAATTCATGGAATGCGGTCAAGAGTTTACTGTTATTGAAAAAACGAAGAGATGCCTAACGTTTATTTTTACTTCCGATGATTAGATTACGGGACTAAGTATAAAATTCATTGCAGTAAAAATGCAGCCAGGGGACTTTAAGTAGATATCTCCTATGGATAATATTACGAGATCAAATTTTCAAGGCCTAATAAAAATGTAATAGCTGCATTTTGACAAAAAATCATCCGTATAAACTTGTTTATTAAAGATTGTAAAGTTGATTTACCTTTTGAAAAAATGGATTATTCTAATAAAGCTGATTCACAAAAACGTTTCTACCTCTACTGTAAAAGGTATCTCCAAAAATGAAAATGGCAAAAGATAAGAAAAACGACCTAATACAACAAGCTAATACAACTTCTGCTTTACATACCACCAATACTTCATAATTTTTATATCATTGAATGCAGTGATCAAATGAGTGAAACAGCAAAGCCGATACTTTTGGTGACACCGTTAAGTCAGATCATAAATATGTTTTAAAATTATTCTATGTATAAAAACAAAACCTGGTATTACTTTTTATTATCAAACTGTCATATTTATCCAAATATATTTGTTACCTTGTCAGATAAAATTAAATATATAATTTTTTAAAAATTATGATTAAGGCCATGTGTCAAAGGGTGGCCCTGTAAATAATAGATCATACACACCCCTAAATATACTCTAAAAGTATAAGCAAAACTATAGCAAACAATCCTAGATAAAAATTTGAAGCAAAAGTTCTGAATTTTTCCTGGAGTAAAAAATGTTTAAATTAAAATATCCCAATAATTACATTTTAGTACTTGGGCTCTTGTCTTCTCCCCTCCTTATTTCATACACAACTTAAACATAGCTATACAATAGTTTTATGAACACAACTGCTTGTTCCTATTAATTGGTGCATTTTGACTACAGTAGACAATTAAAATAATGTTTTAGTGACATAAAAACCAAAAATATTTATCGATGATAATGAGAATTAATGGCTATGTTTTTATTTCTCCATACTAGTTCGACTAAGAAAAAGTAGAACACATTTTTAGAGAATCGTTTATCAATCCAGAAACAAATAGTACTTATAAGGAAGGGCAATACGTTAAAAGGTTGCGAATCTCGAAATCAATGCTTTCAATTTCATTTACTGACCGGACAATTAAAATGCTGGCAAACATTATCTGATATTTTATTAATAGATATATCAATAAAATTAATGGACATTCTAAATCCAAACGACAATTTACTCGAACAACGGTTTTCATATTATGAATAACTCGAATATTCTCTTACGGAAATATGTTATTTATATTTTCCAAAAAAAAATAACTCTTTGCTAGCCCTTTAGCTCTTAGACCTATAATAATATATACATAATTTTAGTTTGTATCTAATTTCTGTTGTCTCAAATAAAATTAAAGAAGTATAGATAAACATACTTAGATACCCATATTAATAGTAGTTTCGCAAAACGCCATTCAATATATAGGCAGTACTACTGTTCATCAGTAAAAAACATTAAATAGCGTACGAGCATGTTTACAAAACCTGATATTATTTTTTATTATTAAACTGTCATATTTATCCAAATCTTTTTGTTACCTTGTCAGATAAAATTTAAAAATATAATTTTAAAAAAATTATGATTACGGCCATGTGTCAAAGGGTGGCCCTGTAAATAACAATAGATCATACACAACCCTAAGTGTAATCTAAAGGTATAAGCAAAACTATAGCAAACAATCCTAGATAAAAATTGGATGCAAAGGTTCTGAATTTTTCTTGGAGTAAAAAATGTTTAAATTAAAATATCCCAATAATTATGTTTTAATTCTTGGGCTCTTGGCTTCTCGCCTCCTTATTTCATACACAATTTAAACATAGATATACAATAGTTTTATGAACACAACTGCATGTTCCTATTAATTGGTGCATTTTGACTACAGTAGACAATTAAAATACTGTTTTAGTGACATAAAAACCAAAAATATTTATCGATGATAATGAGAATTAATGGCTATGTTTTTATTCCTCCATACTAGTTCGACTAAGAAAAAGTAGAACACATTTTTAGGGAATCGTTTATCAATCCGGAAACAAATAGTACTTATAAGGAAGGGCAATACGTTAAAAGGTTGCGACTAGCCAAAACGTTGGAAATTATAGCGGTAGAAGGGGCAGATGCTCTTTATAGTAAAAATGGTTCCTTGATCGAAGGATTTGTCAAGGATGTACAAGACAATGGAGGCATTATTACAGTGGATGATTTGACAAGCTATGAGTAAGTAACGCAACTTACATTTTTAATGACCAATATTTATTTAATCCTACCAGCAGCATCTTCTCTTTGGTCCCATTATTCAATAATCAAAGCTATGCTACGTGTAAATAACGCGACGTAGATAGCAGCAAACATTTTAAACTGATTGCCTATTTGAAAAATTCCAAAATTTTTACTACAGACCAAATTGAACAGTTTCTTAAGTGCGCACCAGACGATGAGTACCTTCTGATGAAAGTAGCTACGATTGTAGGAGTATTTGGTGCCTGCCGCAGGGAGGAGCTTTGTCAGTTGACTTTTGACAACGTGGAAGATATGGAGACTTCAATAGTTATTAAAAAATTAGATATCAAAACCAAGGTATATACCACGAAATTTCACTATCGTTGAAAAAATTTTACGCTTTGATCATTGAATAATGAGACCAAAGAGAAGATGACTTCCATACCTTTGCCTTTTCCTCAAAATAGGCCAGGAATATGTTTTCGGAATACTTTCCAGGAACGCCTTTGTTTTCACACCATTTTATAAATTTATTATGAGCAACCTGATATAGAATTCTTGATTTTCGTGGCAGTAAATCCAAGGTAGCTGTGTTAGCAGCTTCTTCTATGTTTTTAAGTGGATCGATTTCTTGCATTTTTGACTAATCACAACGCTCTAGCGTTTTAATAAAACTGAGAGGACCTTTCAATTTTTCTGTATAGTAAACAAATCAGCCAACAATGATGGTTGCTAGTTTTTATTAACAAATGTGAACTTCGATAATTTAATATAAATATACGATTAGAAACTACCTGGCTGTAAGAGATTCTAAACATTTAATTTTTAATTATCGTATGCTTTTTATTGCCGTGTGTAAAAAAAATATTGTATGATATTTGTGTTAAAAGTATTTTTAAGGCACCCATGTGGTTTTCCATATGCGTGCCTTAAAAATTTACTTTTAACACTTGTATCATAAATAACTATTAAATTAATATTTAGCTCATATTTTACTTCGTTTTACATATTCGATAAATATTAGGCGCCTACTTAATAATTATCTGGAAATATTGTATAGTTATATGTACTAATTTCAGGCCCGTTTGGCAAGAACCAATTTCAGCTGAACTGAGTGATGGACATACCCTTTATACTTCTCCTCTGCCAGGATCAGGTGCAGTCTTAACATTTATGCTTAATATTTTGGATGGTTTTGTTGATCTAGGTCGTCTACACAATGTACAAACGTTTCAAAGGATTGTTGAAAGTTTCAAATTTGCTTATGGTCATCGAACTCAATTGGGTGACGATACGTTTGTCAATGTTTCAGATGTAAGTAGTAAACTAAATGAATGCATCTAATGCAAAATAAATTCACGATGTCTGTTAACATATTGTTCTATCCTGGCCCAAATAACTTTTGGTGTCAAATACATTATCATTAAAACTATTCCTGAAATGCCTTCACTGGCATTAGTGACTTAAGCAGTATATTTTGAAAGATAACAGATGTCGCCATGTAGATCTCTATTATTTAGAAGTTCCTCTTGAAAAGCCCTTTTAATACCAGGAATCCATGACTGAGAAATATATTAAATTATGTGATGTGAGCCTATCGAGGAGCATTTTTATTGACCAAGCATCTCTATTATAAGACTCTTGAGTACACATTAATTTCAAACTGTCTATTCTTCGATCAGGCAAGGCTCTTCTTCAATAGCGTCTTTACTTTCGTTAAATTAAGTATGAAAACACAACAATTATATTAGCGCTCATACCTGGAATCATATGTGCAAATTTTTCAACATGTCTTTCATAACCACTAATATTTTTAAAGTTTTTGGATAATATTACCTTTCATCTATATTTTTACTTAAAAGACTGCAAAATTTTACAGCTTTTTTTCACAGGTTTTTAACAACTTAACGTCAAAAGCATTCGCAGAAGATACAAGAAAATTGATACATGACGACAGCACAAATCAAAATGCATCTTATTATGGTGCTGACACCGTTGGAGTCGAGGACCATGGTACTGCCCACATTTCGATACTTGCTCCAAACGGAGATGCCATTTCTGTTACAAGTACTATTAATTTGATGTAAGTGCAAATTCAGGTTTTGTTCGTTAAATCCAAACCTGATATATTTAACATGTAACTTATATTTTAATGCAATATAAAAACTGAAGTCTTACCTCAGATTTACTATAATTCTCGTTGGATTGAAGGTATACTGAAATTACGTTTTGGAAAACCGAACCTAAATTTCCGATATGTTTAAAAGAGTTGAATAAATTCGTACCTTTTTAAATCAGGATTTTCCTCAAAACAAACCTATTTAGAAATTATGATTCCTTGGCCGACCATAGCGGTAAAATTTTTAATTATATCACATACATTATGTTCCAGATTTGGTGCTGGATTTGCTTCTAGCTCTACTGGCATTATCCTCAACGACGAAATGGATGACTTTTCATCGCCCAATATTACAAACGAATTTAATTTACCGCCATCGCCCAGTAACTACATAGCGCCAGGTAAGCGACCCCTATCTTCCATGGTTCCCTCTATAATTCTGAAAGATAAGGATGTTGCCTTAATTACTGGTGCAGCTGGCGGAACAAAGATAACTACCGTTGTGGCATCGGTAAGTACTAGATCGCTAACTTTTGTATCGAGATCTAAGGGATTCATTTATAAAGACAATCCAGCAACTAAGAAGTTGAAGAAAAATGTACCGGTTTATAAAACTCGACTATGAATTACCAACTAACACTTATTATTTAAGAGATCAATTTTAACTCATATCGAGAAAAACTAGACCGAAATTAAAATTTTTCTATATTGATTTTTTTTTATTTTCAGAGATAGGTAGCTTGTTCTGTCTGTTAGCAACACTACTGACAAATATTACATGATTCAGAAATGATTATATAGTAAAATTTTGTTAAATACTCACTATTAAACAGTATATTTTCTTTTAGATCATAATCAAGCATCTCTGGTATGATGTTCATTTAGCAGAAGCTACTGCCGAAAAAAGACTACACCATCAACTATTTCCTATGGTTGTAGAATATGAAGAAGGATTTGAAACAGTGGTAAATACGATTTTAATTATCATAAAAACAACAGTCACGTATTATCTTTAATTACCGTTAATCCTTAGGCACGATCTCACGAAATCACTGCAATGACCAATGAAACAGTACCGGGTGGCCAACTAAGAATGGCACTCGGCTATATCTCGAAAATTAATTGTCGTAAAGACTTACGGTAAAAAAAAATATAAGTAAAGCGACGAAGAGAAAATGTTGGAAATTATTTTTAAGATTCCAAAATTGCCGCTAGGGGGGCGTAATAGCCATCTTAAATTTTAAAACTAGTTTTTTGCAAAATTTTCTTGAATTAAAGATAGAAAATGGTGGGGGGCTGTTCGAACATTTTCGGAAATAAATGACAATAACTTCAAAATGGCTGAACGGATCTTGATAAGCTTGGAGTCGTTGAAAAGGGCTTTCGTTGGGCTATCGGCCGTGCCTTGAGTGGAGTGATTGCGATTTCTTACCTAGCCGCTAGAGGACGCTTTCTGACATAACCGCCAATAAATCAGATTTTCTCAAAACATTTAAATGCAACGATACTACTTTTTTTGAAACAAAAGACAGCCAAATAAGAGCCTAATACGTCAGTGAAAACCGCATCTCGATACCTAACCTATAATATAAGTAAAAGAAATCAAAACTCGAAAAAAAAAATCGGATTTTGGGATAGTTTTTCGGTAGACCCGTAGCTATTAAATCCTAATTATCGTTATTTTACCACAATATATATATTATTTTACTGCCAAAGTACCAACATAATATTTAAAATATCATTAACAATTAATATTCATTCAATATGAATATTGATTGCCCTTGTGTCCACACAAAATTCGAACTTATTAAAGAAGCAACTAGCAAGTATGCTTTGGAAAACTAAATCGCAAAAATTATAATCGCGTTACCCAAATGTCAATCATATTAAGATTGCAGCTATTTATAGTGTATGAGATATTTCTGGGGCTTTATTTGGAAAAAATATGAATTTTACACCTGTAGAAGTGTTGGATATGTTTCATGGTTATTTTCAATGGAATGATAATTAGGGATGGCAACGACACATCGATGTTTTGAACACTTTATCACGATTTTGAATAACAAATCTAATAAACAGGTTATTTTTAAGGAAAAAAGGTATTACTTGTTTGATATGGATAAACCGCCTGGTTTTCAAGAAATTCGAACTTTAATCATTGAATGCAGACGGATATCTGCCAACGTTATTCGTTTTCTAACTTAAGTTGACAAAAATATTATTTTACAAATATTTTAATTAAAAAATAACAAATTTGCAACAATAAAATAATATTATCAATAATAACAAATATTAGTTTTCGTTCTGCAAACAAAAAGTATCAGGAGATGTTATGTGTAAGAATTAAAATGCAGATATTTTCGATCCCTGTTAATCAGCAAAAATACAAAGAAAATGACTGTTACACCCTCTATTGATCACTAGTTTTTGAGATATAGCCGGCCATTCTTAGTTGGCCACCCGGTATGAGACATTTTGGTGGCCTTATTTGTAAAAAAATATGAATTTTTCACCCGTAGAAGTTTCGTGCTTATTTTCAATGCAACTATAATGTAACTATTGCCGCTAGCCTATTTGCTTTCTTTAAAAACGTTCGACTTTTGTGTGGACAGAAGGGCAATATTCATATTTACTGCATATTACTTATTATTGAGATTTTAAATATAATTCTGGTATTTTAGCAGTAAATTATTATATGTTGTGATAAAATAAGGATAATTTGAATTTAATAACAACGGGTCTTCCGAAAAAATGTCCCAAAATCCTATTTTATTTACTTATATTTTAGGTTAGGTAAGAGATATCGAGATGCGGTTTTCACTGATGTATTAGGCTCTTATTTGGCTGTCTTTTGTTTTAAAAAAGTGGTATCGTTGTATTTAATTTTTTTGAGAAAATCTGATTAATTCGCGGTTATGTCAGTAAACGCCCTCTAGCGGCTAGGTGAGAAATCACAATCACCCCACTCATGGCAAGGGTGATAGCCTAAGGAAAGCCCTTTTCAACGGCTCTAAGCTTATTTAGATGCGTTCAACCATTTTAAAGTTATTGATATTTATTTCCGAACACCCCCCAACACTTTCCTTTAAGCGATAGAGCAAAAAGTGTTTAACAAAAAATAATCGAATTTATCTCGGCCCTAAAATGGTAATGCATTCTACTATCTTTAATTTAAGAACATTTTGCAAAAAACGGGTTTTGAAATTTAAGATGGCTATTACGCCCCCTGGCTGCCATTTTTGAAACTTAAAAATAATTTCCAACATTTTCTCTTGGCCGCTTTACTTATAATTTTTTTACCGTAAGTCTTTACCACAATTATTTTTCGAGATATAGCCGAGTGCTAGTCTTAGTTGGCCACCCGGTACATAAGGTATACGAAATCAAAATATATCAAGAGCTTCTTACAAAGCAAATTTATCTACAATAATTTTAGCAAAATTCAGGGATATATACTCTTAAGAATTTATTTCTCTTCATGTTTTCGTGCTGGATAGTTTTGAAATTATTTCTTTTTCTATTCTGAAAGACGTTTCATTTTGATAGAGGTGGATTGTTGTTTGGATTGTTTTCATATTTAACTTAATTTTTTCCCTTGATGTTTTTAATTATTTTGGTCCCCTAATGTTTAAAGATATACATCTATGATGCTCGGATTATGTATGTATTCATGACAATGGAACCATCTGCCAAGACAGGTTCTGTATTACTGTCACGGGTTCATATCTGAAATATTGCTACTGTTAGATATTTCGCCATCAAAATATTTTAAATTATCTAAACAATAGTCATTTAATGATTTAACTCCCGTACCTTCTCGATTGGAAGCACTCATCTCTCGGAATTTCGTGCTGGAATTGGACTCTGTAGAGTTTTACATTATGTTTCAATGATTAACCTTGCACCGAAAAAAAAATTAAGATATAAACAGCCAATAAATTGTTTTATATGTTGCACAAATATCCCACCAATTTTTGTAGTCTGGAAAAATGCAATCAAATATCCCGTTAGGTATTTTTGCACCAAAGTTTTTTAAATATCTTAAGTATACTAAAATAATGACTAAATCACAACCGTATTCATAAGCCTGAAGATATGCTAAATAGAAAACACCTGCGAAAAAAATATTAAAATTATAACTCGGTGGAGACCCCACACTGTTTGATCAAAATAAATACTAACTTGTTCAAATAACGTTAAATTATCAGTGTGCTATAAAGTTTAATATTTTAATATATAGGCAATCGATAAAGTTTTACGTAAGTGTTAATCTTATGCTACCCAAAACATTATCTTATTATTTCTTCTCCGTAATAAATACAGTAATCCGTATATCTTTTTTTCAAAGTTGCATGGGATATATTGCCTTATACAAGGTACCTCAAACTCGATTGTACCTTAGCCGCATATGAAGAACTCTATGAGGGATTTGCTTGAAATTTGGTGTGGAAACATAGCCCCCATTAAACTTTCCTAGTCAAATATTTTCCTTGTCTGATTATAAACATGTTTTACATGAATGCACATGTATCCTCATCTCTTACCATGTTTGAGATATTCGCAATTTAATGAAATTTAGTACTGATTAGGGCTGATAAGAATCTACCTAAAACATTGACATGGTTATATTATACGGGGTGGCTAAAATAGGGTTTGAAATAAAAAAATTCTTAAGGTCGAAGCAGATTCTATAAAATACACTAGTTTTATTTGTCCCTTAGGTGCGTATGAGGATTTAAGAATGCCATTCGGTATTTCCAATTCTTCAGTTCTTATGAGGTTTATTAATAAAATATTTAAAGATTTAATTAGCCAATACAAAATTTTGATTTATATAGATGATATTTTAATTGATACCAGTGATTTAGAATCTTACTATAATATTCTCTCTGAAGTTTTTCAATTATTAACTCAAAATCTACTCAAATTAAGAATTAATAAGTGTTAATTTTTACAAAGTACTTTATTTAGGCTATGTTACTGATTGTAATGATCTTAGACTAAACCCCAAGAATGCTCGAGCATTGCTAGATTTCCCGATTCCCACAAGTGCAAGGAAAGCACAACAATTTTTGGGTATTGCTTCTTATTTGAGGCATTTCATCTTTTCATTTTCAATTTTAGGTAAACCCCTTTATGACCTTTTGAGAAAATATAGAGTTTTTGATTTTGGTCTTAGTTAGCTAGAAGCTTTTGAGATTTTGAAATCACAATTAATTAAAGCCTCAGTTTTGGTAATATTTTCTCACAGTAAAGGAGAGAACGCATTTAGGCGGTCGCGGTCCAGTCGCATCGCGAACCGTTCTGGGCTGAGCTGATCGCAGTCTCCCGAGATTCTTTGGAAAAGATCAGAGAAGAACGCGATGCGACCGAGACGAGATCGAGAATGTCTAGTGCGAATGTATACATTATAAAACATGAGAAGGAACTTCACCGCGCGCGGTCGAGACAAGCGCGGTCCCCGATGCGATGGGACCGCGACCGCCTAATGCGTTCTCTTCTTTAGGAGACCCAATTATACACTGCGAAGCAAGCTCAATTGATTATGGAGCTATACTTTTACAAAAACAAAAGAATAACCTTTATCAACCTGTTTTTGAAGTGAAAACTTCTTTAGGCGCGCTCTGCATTTTTTTTTGTGGGGGTTGAATGGGACTGAGCCGTCACGTAACGCCGTCACCTAACGTAACGTACCGTAACGTAACGTAACGCTGCATGTTCCCTTATAGGTAGAGGGCTGAAATTTTTAGGGGAGGTAGCCGGGGTAAAAAGAAGATCATGGACTAAAACGGGACCCCGTACCTTCCCCCGTTTGGCTAGGGAAGGGTGGAGAAGGAAAAACTTCAATAATTCATTTCGGGAGAACGGGAAGAGGTACGGGGTCGAAATTTTTATGGTAGGTGGGCCCCATGGGGGGCCACCTTTGATCATACGGGGGGAAAGGGGTCAAATTTAAGGGGGGATTTTGGGGGAAAAGCCGTTTTTCGCCCGTATATCTGCAACGAAGGCTCGAATCGGAATTCTGACAAACGATGACCCCTCTTGTTGAAGTTTTCACTTCTATCGTGTGGTATTAAGCACACACATTTTTTTTTGTAAAAGGTCTTCAGGACCTGAATCAAGAATGCACAGCTATGAGTTAGAAATGCTTGCTATTGTTAAAGCTCTTGAGAGATTTAGAGTATATTTACAAGGCCTACCTACTTTTAAAATTATAACAGATTGTAACTCAACCACCAACACCGTGAGGGAAGTCGTATGGAACAAATAACACCTTATTGAGTCGGTTTTGATGAAACATGTCGCTGCAAATAGTATATTAATTTTAGAAGAAAATACATTTGAGCAGAACCTTTCAATAGCACAAAAATTAGACCTTGATAGTAAATCCATTAAAGAAAAACTTTTGCTTTCTGAAGATAAAAATTTTGAACTTAAGGACGGACTTGTCTATAAGAAATTTAAGAATAAATCGGAAACTCTTTTTAATGTACCTTCTCTATAGAAAGTAAGGTTATTTTCTAGTATCGTGATTTGTTAGGACATCTAGATATAGATTAAATCACGAAATATATATATATATATATATATATCTATATATATATATTAATAGCATACTGGTTTCCAAATTTTAAAAAAATAAAGTTGGGGAATATATACTGAAAATTGTATTGTGTGTATTTTTTATTCTTCAAAAAAATTTAGGTGTATTACACAATATTCTCAAAGAAAATAAACCGTTTTTGACTCTTCACATTGATCATAATGGCCCACTACAAAAGTCCCCTACCAATAAAATATGTTTTTGAGATAATGGATGGTTTTATGAAATTTGTTAAACTTTATGACGTAAAGGCCGCTAAAACAATTAAAGTCATTCATATAATGGAATACCATTTTTGCAATTATAGTCGCCCCGTAAGAATACTGTCTGATAAAGGAACTTCTGTTACGTCCCTTGAGTTTGAGAATTTTTTGATTAAAAATAGCATTATTCATGTTAAGATCGCTACCGGTTCCCCAAAACCAAACCAACAGATTGAACGCGTTTATAGAGACTTATTCCCTATGTTGTAGAAGTTAGTGGAAGTTAGAAACAAATGACACACACATTTTTCTGAGGTCGAGTTTCCTATAATTAATTTTTATTGTCGTTCTATTGGAACCACTCAGTCTATGCTATTATTTGGCGTTAACCAAAAGACCAAGATGAGCTAGAAAAAATAGATTTCAAAAACCCTACGTACACAAGAGACTTGGAACATCTAAGGCAAGATGCGCAACAGCAAAATGCTACAGTACAAGAATGCAACAAACAATATTTTGACAAGAAACATAAAACTCCTTATGAATACAAAATTGGAGGGTTAATTGTAAGCGTTAAAAATATAGATGCAACCACCGGTGTTAACAAGAAGTTAATTCCCAAGTATCGCAGACCCTACGAAATAAAAAAAGGAAATGATCGATATTTAATTACAGACGTAGATAACTTTCAATTGACTCAAATACCATTTAAAGGAATCCCCGGTTCCGACAACAGGAAGTTGTTGCTGTATTAAGATCAAACTTACCCTAATGTAACAAACTTACCTTGTTCATGTCTATATGTATACCTGATTGTATCTATTTTAACCAAAGTTTTATTGCTTTTATTATAATTACTACCTTATTTTATGTATTTATTGTAAATTGAATCCTTATGTCTTTGTATTATGTTATGATTTAACTTATGTCTTATGTTACGTCATATAGACATTATAAAAGCATTTTTGTAATCAAACAAGGAATCAGAATTAACTATTATATACGGCTAAGGCACCATCAAGTTTGGGGCACCCTGTATACAGGGTGAAACAAATTCGCTTCTCTCCATTAAGATCTCGGAAACCGTAAGCGATACGAAGTCTGTTAAATGGGCAAAATTGCGCAGTTTAAAGGTCATTGATATGCCGTTGAGAAATTTAGAAATTTCCTACTACTTCCGGAGATATCCGTAATAAACCGAAAATCAGCTTTTTTATTTTTATTTTTTCCTGACTTTATTTGAAGAGATAATGTAACATAAATTTAACATTATTATTGCCACTTTTTCTCCTTTATAAGATGGCGGTATCAAATTTTAAATCTGACGTTTCGTGTCCGAGCCCCATCATCAACTTCATTTTTTAAATACGGACCAGGATTTTTTATTTAATTTTTAGAAGCCTTTGGTCCTATTGCCACTTTTTGTCCCTTATAAGATGGCAGTATCAAAAAATTTATAATGTTAAATTTATGTTATATTATCTCTTCAAATAAAGTCAGGAAAAAATTCAAATAAAATAGCTGCTTTTCGATTTTTTACGGATATCTCCGGAAGTAGTCGGAATTTTCTAAATTTCTCACCGGCATATCAATGACCCCTAAATTGCGCAACTTTGCCCCCATTTAACAGGCTTCGTATCTTATGGTATCCGAGATCCTAATGGTGAGAAGCGAATTTGTGTCACCTTGTATTGGTCGGCGATGCACTTTAGAGTATGACTAAAAATGGGGTTTCCGAATATTTTAAATAAAAATTATTTTTTATAGATAATTACGATAGAAGCGAGGTAAGAGCATAATAATTATACCACCACCTGTTGGTGGTTGGTGGTTTCACAACGAGGACATAGCCCGGGCTGTGTAACCATTATGTAAGAGCAAAATGCTTAAATCACCACCTGTTGGTTTAAATACCAATAAAGCATTATCACACCTGTATTATAATAGTATATTAAGATACTAGTTTTAAAAGACCATATTTTTTCGCACGAGCATGAAATTAGGAAACGACCCGCTTGCGGGGAGTTTTCTAACGTGCGAGTGCCCTAAATGTCTTTTAAAACGTGTATTTTATACTATTTTTTCTATTTTGTACGTTTTTTAATGAAAAATGTTAATTTACTCTAGTCGCAATCAAAAGTTGGCAGGCCATCTTGTCATTTTTGACGTCTTTATTAGTAGAAATCCCATTGAAAGCGGTTTCGAAATTTTTGCTAGTGAACCTTGCAATTGAACAATTTTGTTAATATCATAGCAACTAGTCAACAAAAGTAGTGTCGAAAAGAGCTTCTTTTCGACACTACTTTGCGAATCGAAAAGACTTCTTTATGATACCAAAATAGAAAAAATCTTTTATATACGCACGCCCAAAATGTAAACAGTTTTTAAAATAATGTTACATTTTCTATTCTTTTTGCAGAATTCACACCAACAATCCTAGCAATACCTGTTAAAATGTGTATAGAAATGTATTTAATCTGTAGTCAGTTTGGCAAAACAATTTGTTTTTCTACTGCCATGCGTAAAGTCCTATCTTTATACACGCTTAACAGCGCGTGAAGTGAATTTTTATGTATATTTCAATTTCTAAAATAAACAGAATATTCTCATAATATTGATAGAAAAAATATGTAAATATTTCATTAAGTATTATGCATTTTACCAGTAAGTAAATTATTTTAGCTTTAGGATGGTTAGTTCGAGGGTTAGTTTCAAATAGTTTCATAGTCATAGTTCATATTTTTAGCATATTTAAACGCACTACTGCGTAAAGTAAATCGTTCTTATTTTGATTTATATTATTTATTTCTCGGTAGTAGGAAAAATATCATACGTAACTCATACGCAAAGTGCCTTTTTTACTCGAATTTCACGCTCGTAAAAAGATAATAAGTTTACGTACTTATTGCATAAATAAGTTTTTTTTACTACTAACATGATAAATCACCATTATTTACTCCATTCCTCAAATGAGAAGTAACATTTCTCACCCTAGGTAAATAATAATATTAAAAAAAACCTAGGTCAATAATGAAACGGAAACGGAAAATGTCAAAATGTCAAACTTGTTAGTTTGACAACTAGTTGTCATTTCGGATTATTTGAAAAATGAGTAGGAAATTATTAATTTCAAAATCTAATCAATTCAAATAATGATAAGGATTGTATCAGTGCTATTAGTAAAAAAATTATATACAGTATGGACTCACTTTTCATGACTCCCCATAATATTCTTATTAATAATGCGATTTTGTCAAAATTTAGATGGAAAGAAGGTACTGTGTATGTATGGAGCTGTCAGGAGATTATAAGCGTTTTTTGGCGAGTAACCACGGTTAACTACAAGTAATACTGAAGTAAGTGCCAAGCGGGCACCCCACCACAAATTGTACTGTCTGCTTCTGTCTTCGCCAAAATACCATAGTTAGATCTTGCATTGCTAGAAAAGAATATAGATATTTTGCATATTTATTTGAAAATGATCAGTTTGATCAGTGCAGAACGTTTACTCATATTTTTAATGACGGAATGGTGGCCTCTGGAGATAAGCAAACTAATGGTATTTTTTCGATGAATATGTTCAGGATACTTTATGCTGCCCGAATCTCATTTGGGGCACATTTGTGTAGGAATTCCGATGCGTATGAGGCTTCTATAGAAGAATTTCATGAACGTATAATTTACAAACTTGTTCAGAATGGAAAAACAAACATTTCACATGTTTAACGTTTCAAAATTAATCCGCCATGACTCCATCAAACCTCGAGTACCACACCTCGTCGCGTATGTAAGTTGTAGTAAGCCGTAGTTGAAAAATGATGATGTAATAGTGACGTCACGAAACTTCCCCTCACTTACCACAATTAAATTAATCCTCGTGAAAACAAAGTAGTGTCCTGTAGTATGTCGTGGATAATTGTAGTTAGCTCGCGAAAAATCGCTTCTTGTTACGATATTTGTCAGTTAGACAACTGAACTTCCAGGCAACTTGATATTTCGAACTATTTGAAAAATAAGTAGAAAATGACTAATATAAAAATCAAATCGAATCAAATATGGTAATATATCAGTGTTAGTAGTAAAAAAAATTCTATATATACCTCGATTGAGAAGGCCATTATTATCCTCGCACATTATATCCTTCGGCGCTACGCGCCTCAGGATATAAAAGTGCTCGGTAAATAATGGCTTATTTCTCAACCTAGGTATATAATGTACTATTTTTTACGACTATAGAAGTTTTCGAAATATCAGCGAGTTTAAGTTAAAAAATAAGCAGGAATTTAATCTAATCCAGTGAAATATACAATTTCATTCAGTGGAAGGAAAAGTAATGTTTGCGTTGTATGACAAAACATTTTTCAACACTTAATAGACTTCTCTGAAAATGAGTGAGTTATGAGCTTCATAACTCATGAACTTAGAAAAATATGCTTACGGTACTGGATTAAGTAGGTCACTTTAAACACTGACAAACGTGTCAGTAAATGCTTAAGGACTGCATCAAATCTAATTTTAGTATACAGAAAATAATTGTATTGAGCTTTTTTGAAAACAATTTTGATGAATGGGGCCAGTTTGCTAATGGCTTATATGAGGTGCAGAGTCACTTAAATATACGTTATCATTTCCTACATAAACTTCGTATATAATTTCGTAAAAATTGGGTCTGTTTTAACCTATATTAAGTCTGCCATAAATATACAGTATAATCTGGTTATTAATCTCTATTGAGGAATTAGGTTGCAAATCTGTTACTGAGTTTAATAGATACGTCTAGTAAGCTTATTGCCATAGGGGCAAGCTCTTGATCTGACCCAAACCAACTTTAATTTAATTTCTAGAATTTTTGATGGCTCAAAAAAAAATTGCTCTAAACGAGACATAATATTTTCACAACAGAGGTGCCTACTAATAAACACAAGGCATTCAAGAAGTTAGAGGGTGCTAAGAATCTCCGCAGTCGACCAGGATACCACAGTAGAACGCTGCAAATAGTCACCTATATTACCAGAACCATATCAACGACTTATAAACTCCAAGAACTAGAGGAGGAACTTAGTTTTCTGAAGTGGGATATACTGGGAAATAGCGAGCACAAAGGGAAGTAAGAAAGTGAAGTAATACTTTAATCAGTACATCTTCTCTATTATAATGGCGAAGAAAATGTAAACGAAGGAGGAGTAGGGTTCCTAGTACACAAATCGCATATTCAAAATGTGATACAGATCCAAAGCATAAGCCCCAGAGTAGCATATTTTATGTTCAGACTAAATAGCAGGTGCAGGTACACATTAAAAGTAATACCAACCCATGCACCCACATCAACCAAAGTTGACGAAAAAATCGAAAAATTCTACGACGACATCAGCGAGTTTCGCACTACACATTGATTATGGGCGACTTTAATGCCAAACTGGTACACAAACCGGACGACGTACGATGGTACAGTAGATACTATATATCGTTTGAAAAATAAATTCATACTTTCAGAACTTTAAATTAGAGTGGGTTAATAGATACGCTTAAAAAGCTTATTGCCGCCAGCGCAGCGGGCAGCTGGTTCGCTAAATCAAAACTATCTAAATTGAATTTCTAGAATGCTAGATTGCTAAAAAAAACTAATTCTAAACGGGACAGAATATTTTAATATCGGAGGTATCCAATACCTAATCAAAAAGAGGCATCCAGGAAAACATGAAAATAGTTCAAAATTGAGATAGTACCATATATTATATGCTTTGATAAACAAATTCAGATTCTCAGATTGTTGAGAATCTTAAATTAGTGTGGATTAACAGACATGGATAGTAAGCTTATAGCTTATTATCACAGCGGGAAGCTCCTGCTTTAAACTTATTTCGACAGAGAGATGGTCCTAATATAATACTAAAAAAAAAATTCTAACCGAGCCTGCGTATTTTAGCAGCGGAAATATCTAACAATCGATACCAGAAAATCACGAAAACATCAAAAACGTTGAAAATTGGTAACGGTATTATATATGCTTTAAGAATCACATTCAGACCTTCAGCTACTGAAATTAGAATTGTACCAAGGATTCTAAAAATTTGCAATAATATTTACAAACTTTCTGCTGAGAAAAGAATCGCAAAAATGAAAACAGTTCAACTGCCATTACGAGATAAGAATTTTCTCATTTTCTATGAGTGTCTTAAGAAACCAGATAGTCCTTTCAAAAAAGCCAAAACCAGATACGAGATAACTTTTTAAAAGTAATAGAGTAATTATTATAGAACGGTTTGACAAGGTGGATCAAATTTCGCCAAGTGCACTAAAATGAGACAAGGGCATAATTCATGATGGAAATGAAAATGAAGCGTTGATTTGAAATGTAAGAACAGAGGGGTTTAACTGTTAATTGATACTTGGCGTAGCGTCGCCTCTATTTATATACTATCTATACTAACCCAACTTTTTAGAGGATTTAGGCTCTTTTCAAAGATATTTGTTTGTGAATAAAAATTTCAAGTTGACAGTATAATCACACTAGTGCCATTAGGTATATTGAGTTATGACTTTAAAATAATGGTTAAACTCTCTTTTTCTTTCAGTATCCAGAACTGGTGAAAAATTTGACTAATATTGGACACAAGCCAAAATACTCTCCAACTGGGGGCGGATTTTCGGCGGTAACTTCGATCACGACCAAAGACGATGACATTAATGCTGCCTATGATGATAGGAGAGGAGGATATATATCCTATATCGAGAGCTGATAGTGCTAAACGAATAATTGACAGAGATAAACATAATATGTATATGCATAAAATATTACATTGAGAGATAATTTATTTTTGAAGCTACCTATTTCAACGTCAGCAACAACAGATTAGATTTTGGCCTAGTGTTGCTCTGTTCGCAAAATAGTTTACCAAAATTCCAAGAAATCTTTTGCTTCATATATTTTGCGAAAAAACTCTTTTAAAGATGACTCCCATTGTGCAATAAACCATTCAATTTGATTGAAACTTTGTACTTCTTCATACTTTCAGAAGACTAAATCCCTTAGTCAATGTCGACCCTGTTGAGTAAGCGAGTGGACAAATTTTCTTTGAGTACATCTGACCATTTCGTTCAAAACATAACCGCGAAGGATTTTCTACCTTTGTAAAATTATCTATCGGAGCAGTTTTGCTTTAAAAGTTCTTAATTGACCATGATTATACTGATCCCTCTTTTAGGAGAGTCACGCTAACTATAAAATCGTTTATTAGCAATCAGTTTTAACTGTGACCCTTGCATATTTAAACAAATTTGTACCGTGTATTACATATATCTCTGAATTATGCGGATTTTTTGAATATATCTAATACTATTTATAAATTTGATGACAAAATCAATTTGCATCATTTATTCATGAAATTAGGGTATTTATTCAAGCTGACTTTGGCCATTGTACCAGCCGACGATGTTATTCCGACTATCCTCGTATTTCGGTAGACGTAATATCTTCGACTTTGCCCTTCTTCTAAGTAAAAAAGACAAATTTCCTATTATAATAGGTACCTCTTGAAGTAGAATGTCCTCTTACATTTAGTATTATAGAATGGTTTATTAAGTTAAGTTGCCTTATATTTTCTTAGTTAAGGAAAAAAATTTCTATTTTCACTTGGTATAAGATATTTACCGTAAAATTGTATGTTGTTTTTTTAATTTCTGCCGTTTTGGACTAATGGTCTCTAACACTACACGTCACCTATTATGTCTCAAAGTTGCCACGTCTGCGGTTAAGGTTTAAGCTTTTGTGCCATATTTTCCTTTTAAATCATACTTAATTATATTGTTGTACAAAAAAATCTATTTTTCTACGACTCTGTAAGAAGTTGTAATGTACATAACTATTGTATCATAATATTGTAATATTTAAATATAGGTGATATAATATAAGTTTTGATTTTTATTACACATAGCACAGTTTAAAAATAATTGAGGTGTTTCGGGGCAAAACTACATTAGTCAAAAAACATAAATTTTCACAATTCATAAAAATCTTTATTTTACCATATCCGTAAATGAAATGGGATATATGCACTTTCAGAAAGTATTTAAAATTGGCATCTGAAAATTAAAAAAAATAATAGGAAAATAACGAGAAATGTTTTTTTTTCGAAATTAACTGGAAATTTATTAAAAAGTACATTTCGTTAAATATATTATATATTTTTATTGAGAAGATGAAAATTGGTGTAACATTTTTAAAGGAAAAATAAAGTAACAATTTTTTAAAATGCATTTCATAATTCTACGTTGCTCGTTCCTCCGCTGATGACTTGTCCATTTCAACATCACCTTCTACGAAATATTTGATATTATTTGAAATTTGAGTAAAAAATTTTACATTTTCGGGGCTTTTAATATATTTCGATAAACTCAAAAGATTATGTTTTTTTTTTAATTGGGACCGATTCATTGTAGTTTTGCTTCATGTGTATTTCTTTTCGCAAAGGTTTCTAATGTAGCTCCGTTTCCATGCACCACTAAGTATGACTTTGGCTTGACAATACATACCCTGGCTCGTTTACATCACATTTAAGCATTCTGACTGTTTTTATTTTTACATGTTATCTTGATATTTCCATGGTTACTTTATTCTTATGTTTGTCTATAAGTGAGATATTTCTGGCATTTAATGAAATACTGACAGGATATATGTGGATAATATTTTGGAACATCTGCAAACAACGAATCAACATACATATAAAAAACGCATTAAGGCTGATTTTCATATATAGGACTGCGCACCGACTGTGCACCTACCGTGTCGTTGTCACTGTAAATTAAAAAAAATGTATGTTCCATATAAAACGCACTGAAGCTCTTATTTACATTTTCACATGTAGGACTGTGCTACGACCTTCAATCCTATTGTAAAAAGTAGAATACCCGCGACGGCCGCAGCATGGTAGGCGCACAGTCCTATATATGAAAATCAGCCTTTAAGGTATAATTTTTGTCCAGTGTAACCGTCGTTGAGCAATATTAGGTTTCTTGTGAGCAAATCGTGTTTTTTCAGAAACTAAAAAAATATTAATGAAGCCACATAATTTTGACCTTTTTTTAGCAACAGTCTCATCACAGTAATTTATCATTGCTGCACCACCACATCTGACTAGCGTAAAACACTTTCCTAATACAAGAGAATGGCAAATATTGCATAAAATCGATGATATCCATGAGTAATCATATTTTTGTCTAGCCAATAACCTGTAATGCTTCTTCAACTCATAAAAACTGTCCGCTTTACATAAATGTAGCTTCCTCTCATTTTTTAGTTTCACTTTTTCTCAATATCTATCTGCATTAAATATGGTCACATATACCACAAGTCTTGCTTATTGGAATCCCAAACTTCAATAATCAAAAATCCTTTGTGAAAGTATGCCAGTAAACTTTGTAAGATACTGGCATAACTGGGTTATCTTCACAAAAAATTGTGTAAATTTTCTTTATACTCAATGTTTCTGGTAGATAATATACATTAGGATTATCTTTACTTGAGTAATGAGATTGTCAGCAGCATAAAACTCTGGTTCAATTTTCCGAGGTAGATTTTCATGACAGCTAAGTTGGTCTCTTGAGGATTATCCGGTTTTTACAAGTGACAACCTTTTTCTGCGCAATCTTTCCATTGAAACTCCGTGAATGGTGCAAAATGCTTTTGCGCTTATTGACTGTTTGTATTCCCTCAAAATTTGTATTTTAAATAGGCTAAATGCTGATGTTTTTGAAGCAATAGTTCATCTGTAGCCTATTCGTTACCCTCAATTTCCCGAAGCATATCTTGAAGTTTTACATGACTACGTCTTTGTTATGGAGAGTAAAATAAAATTAATCCGAAATAAAGAATAACATTAATAACACATTTCCAAGGACAAAATAAATTTTATTACCAACAACATAGGTGTCCTGGGCATATTTAGATGACAGCTGGTTGAATATGGCTAAAATATTATTCATTTAACCCTTCGAAATCTTCCCGAAGCACTTGAATCAAGTACATCTTAAAAACACCAGTTGTGATAAAGGTTGCATGTTTATAAAACATGTTTATAAAACTTACTTTCAATCAGGTCCATTCAATCTAGTCGGCTTGGTTACTCTTCTAATATTTATGAAAGGTTCGCCACTAACCCTGGCATGTTTAGCTAATGTCCTTTTTGTTACGTTTTGGTTTCCTTATTGAAATTTCACTATTGTTCCATGCATTTTGTCTTTCGTATTCCTTTTTGATATCAATGAATAACAATTTTATAGCACTCCACGAATTGGACATGTACAAGCGTCAAACAACTAAAAAGTGACATAAAATCTCCTGTTGAGTAACTTAATCTATCTTTCCGAAATAACATTTTTCCGGGGAATCCTCATAAGTATGTCACTACAAGTGTTGTTTTTATGGAAAAGATAATGAACGTTTTTATTATCGAATTTTTCTGATGGTATTTCATCACTGATGAGCTTCGATGGGTATGACGTCATCAAAATCCAGAAAACAAATGCTGGTCAAATTTATTAAATGAAAAACAGTTCAATAGCTTTTTGACAGTAGAGACAGAGGTGCCATTTTTGTTTTTATTGTCTGTTTTTAATTTTGTTCAGTGGCTATTTATTTATTACTATCATCTATATTAATTTTTAGCCTTAAAACAAGCGTCAAAAACTGGATTTAAAACAAAAATTAAATGTCATTTACGCTCTTTTTGTCCTTCTAACCTTTACTCCAGCTTAGAAGGAACTGGGAGTGAATAATCTCAAATCGAAAGGGAAAAAAATATAATTTTGAGAATTTAAAATTAGATATTGAATGAAACAAAGTATGTCAATGCGTAGGCTAAAACGAGCTGTCGCCGAGCGTATAAATTAGGCCCTAGCTCAAATGCCGGAGAGTAGGGTGCGGGTTGATTTATTTAAGGCGCCACGGGCTTTTAGACGGCACAAGCGAGAATTACCTCAAAGTTGAAATATGGAACTCGTTTTAGCTTAAGCTTCACGGCAAAATAAATGAATACCAAAAATTCGTTCTTTATTTCTATCAGGAAAATCGATCAATAAAACAATAAAAATAAGTTAGAAAATTAGATTAAATATATATATATTCCGGCAATTTATCAGTAACAATAATCGAAAAATAATTACTCAAAAATTAACCTAAATCAAAGACGGTATAACGCAAGTACCCAAGTTAACCGAAAACTAAGTCGATGAGAACTAATATTCAAAAATCAAAAACGACTAAAGAAAGAGATAAACAAATATTGAAAATTTATCTTCCAATTTACCATCCAATCATGATGCGTCACATATGCCGTATAACTAACTAATTATGGTTATTCACTTCAATTAAGTTATGTTGATAACTGCCGCAAAACAATATATAAATTAACTAGTTAGACCTGGCGTTATTATAGCCACCAATTAATTACAGACGTTAACATATGGCCATTTACTCCACGGTCAAGTTAACGGTAGGACACAGATAATAAACAATCTGTTCGAGTAACGAAAATATTAAAGGCCGCAATAAAAAGAACAATTTAAAACAACGCAAAGTCTACTAGTGGTTATCTGATCTACGGTTATCCAACGCAAGCCAGAAATCGTGAAAACTGAGAATAATTATAAAACTAGTTCGACCCACAACGCTATTGCGTCAGTCACTTAAAAGTTCAAGAAAAGAGAAACATTCGATTTAATATCTGATTTATTCTAGATCAACGGATCTATCTGAATTTCAGAATCTGATTAAATAAAAGCAAGCATTTCAGGCTCGTCAAAATTGCCCAAAAATTCAAAGTTCGTTTAAGAGATAATTTTCAGAATCTAATTAAATAAAATCAAGTATTTTATGCTTGACAAGATTGCCCAAAAATTCAAAGTTCATTCAAAAAAAACTTGAATGACCAAATGTTGTCTTAATCAAGGAGAAATGGGTTAAAAAGGTATTCTTTGTTTGTAAACAAAGCCAGAAAAAAAAATAGTTAGAGATCGTAGTTAATTGCACAAATTTGCCGCAACATAGATAGATGAAAAATAAAATAAAATGGTAATTGCTCACTTGGTCGATGAGTAACTTCCCAGGCAGCTTCCAGAAGGAACTCCTTACGGTAGGAAGCAGACTTCCTTGACCGGCGAAGGACTGCAAGGCTCTATACAGGTGGTACGCTAGACAGGCGTAGCCAAGGAACACTCTGTCGCTAACGATGCTCGTAGATAACAATGAACAACTCGACGATGGCAACAGACCTCACAGTAAAAGTAAACCCAACGGTAGTTTTTGAACCAACGGTAGTAGTAACCCCAACGGTAGTCGTAGACCCAACGATAGTAGTAGCCCCAACGGTAGTCCCCTGTGAAAGAACACATATTTAAGGTACTCTTTTATTATTTTCTCTAATTTTGAAAAGAGCTTTAGTTAGATTTTTGGATCTGACTCAAAAACTTTTTCGGTGGTCATATTCCCTTTTTCACAGAGCAATATTTAATAAATTATCTTGGTAACTTAAGTTACCACAAATTTACCATTCATACTTTTTCTATTATAAGGTTTCTAGTAACAATTTCAAATTATTATGAGTCTTTCATATAGACTGCATGCCCAATTACAACTGAGGCCAATTTATTTTCCTTCTGAAGTAACAGCTTTAAGAGTGACTTTTGACGAATCGATACAAAGTCTCCAATTTCCAGAGATATATATTGGGAATAGTGGTTCTCCAGAACAAAAAGTTGGATATAAGTTACATCGCAGTAGGTATATTTCTTTACAAACGTTTCGACCTTCAGCACTGATGACAGTGTCTTTCGGAAAGGGGGGCTATTCATTATTAAACGAATTTTAGTTATTATAAGTGGTAATAAGGTAACACCAACAAAACACATTAAGACACGTAACTTTAAGTTTTTTATATGTGACGGCACATATAGCATTAGATAAACTATTACTTTTAACTAATGGCATATAATATGCGTGTGCCGTCACAATGATACAAAAAATATAGTGACAAGAAAAGGTGCAAAACAAATTAGTCAAGCAGTTTCTGCTGAACGCGGACTATTAATTACAATGTGCGCAATAGCGAATGCCTCTGGAAATGCGAAACCACCAGTCTTGGTTTTTCGAGAGCCCATTTTCTCGATCCGATGCTTAGAGGAGCTGCGCCAGGTAGTTTGGGATTTGCTAATAATCCTAAAAGAGGTTGGATTACCATTTTTTTAAATTTATTATGGTTTTGTAACACATACAAAAATACACCAAATGCATCCGTGAATATTCTACTTTATGTTCTTGGAACAAACGGGAAAGCCATTGTTCTTTAGAAGGGATTATTTATACGTAAGAACTCCATCACCCATCGGTTGCATCCGCTCGATGTGGCAGTGATGGGATGGGTCCTTTTAAGTTGTTGAGTTGAATATGTTCGTCGGTCAGAACGACTGGCTCCTCAGTACTTCTGGTAGAATACTAACCATTTACCATCATTCTCGCTGGTATGGCAAATGTTGCCTATTCGAGTTAATTTTCAATTTAAAATATTGTGTCCGGGCATTCCAAGACAGGTGTATGACCTTTTAAAAGAAATACTTTCTCAGAAGAAGACCTCGATACAGCATTTGTAGTAGGCAGACCGCCACAATATAATGAGAATAATGCAATGACAAACGCATGCGACATGAATTAATCCTATATGCTAGCTGATGCTACAGTGACTAAAGCCATCGAAGATTTAAATTTAGGATCATCGCAGTCAAAAGCACTTCGTCCCAAAGTTCTACTTTCCGAAGCCGACTTCTCGACTGGCTTATAAACCTACCCTCGGACCGAAATTCCTAATAATCACTGGAATCAGTGATACCGGCTTTTGACAACGGTATCATTGCTTTCGGTGTGGGTGAGTTTGTTTGTAAGCAAGTCGAGAAGTCAAGATGCGATGATGATACCGCGTATGAAGGGACGGCTTCGGAAAGTAGAGCCTTGGAACGAGGTGGTTTTGACTGCGGTGCCCCTAAATCTAGATCTTTGATGGTCTTAGTCATCATCGCCTATAGTGAATTCATGTCTGATGCATTTGCCATTGCATTAGTCTTATCATATTGTGGCGGCCTGTCTATTAAAAATGCTGTTTCGCAGTCTTTTTCTGAGACAGTATTTCTTTTAATAGGCCAAACACTTGTCTTGAAAAATCCGGACATAATATTTTAAATCAAAAATTAACTGGAATAAACAACATTTGCCTTACCAGCAGGATCATGAAAGGTTAATGTTTAGGATCGCTGAGGAGCTTAAAAAGACCCATCACTGCTACACCGAGCGGTTGCAGCCAACGGGGGAAGTATTTCCAATACTACTCCAGTTTCCCCTAATAACTCCTTCTAAAGAACAATAACTTTCGTGGCGGCATATTAATTTTTTTTTATTTATTATTTTAATTAAATTTTTTTTTATACATATTTTATTGATTAAAATATAATCTTCACGGGTGCATTTGGTATTTTTGTGCATGTTAGAAGACCTTAATACATACAAAAGTGGTCGTCCAACCGCTTTTAAGATTATAAGCATGGTCGAAACTACCTGGGGGAGCCCCTCTAAGAAATCGTTAAATTGGACTCTCGGAAAGACCAAGACTGTCGGTTCCGCATTTCCAGAGGCACTCACTATTACACACATTGTATTTAATTATCCGCGTTCAGTAGAAACCGCTTGACGATCCTATTTTTCACCTTTTCATGCAATTATATTCGTAACTTTTACTACCGTAGTAATGCTTGTTTCATTTTCTGCGGTAAATGGGTAAACTTTTAAGGCCCATTTAATCTAGTTGATCCTGAAAGGTTTGTATTTTCTAGCTACCTCAGTGACGGGTTCTTGTGACGTCGCATGAAACACTATCATTAGACCGGACACACTTAAGAAAGCCCAATTTTTTTGGATAAGAACATTTCAATAATTTTGCATAACCATAAACCCAATTTTCAATGACAATATAAGGCCGTAGTTGATTTTAGAATACTTTAAAATATATTTTTCTTACACATTTTCTTGTTGTAAAGTGAACAATTATCTTGCAGTGTATTTGAAATTATTTTGAATTGTCTTTCTTAAGCCTATAAAATAGAGTAGTGTGCACGAGACTTTACGCTACCGCAGCACCTTGTATTGACATATTTTCTTCCTTGACAGCAGCAATATCTTCTACGTTACCCTCTGGTTTAGTGCGTTTTTTTCTTGTACGAACGAACCATGATGGGGCAAACAGTTACTGCAATACATAATAAATTTAAATTATTTTCTTATTTTTGTATTGCAGTAATTGTTCAGCAGAGGCGCATTTGAACAGTGTTCAAAATATTTCAGTTAAACTCTGTAAATCTGCACCATTAACAAATATATTTCTACATTATTATGGTAACCACTAGATACTTACTTAACAACATCTATGCAGGAAGTAAAAATGTACATTGTGTAAACTAGAAATTGTATTCACTAAAAAAAGAACACTCAGTCTAAAGTGTGAATTTGATACTTGATCTTGAGATATAAAATATTATAATTATTATCTGAACATGTTTTAAAAACAATCAGTAAACTTTCAACAAATTTTAGTATAAAAGAACGTGCAAATCGAGTAAACGACAACTTGGTCATCTGGTTACTAGTACCTTTAGGGCAAACACTTTCCGGTAACAAGTTCAAACTCTCCAAACTTGGTCATCTGGTTAGTAGTACCTCAAAGGCAAACGCTTTCTGATAACAAGTTCAAACCCTCCACACCTGGTCATCCGGTTAGTAGTACCTCAACGACAAACGCTTTCTGGTAACAGGTTCAAACCTCCTTAAAGTTACGTCAGTGAAAAAGTAAACAGTGAACCTAAATGAAAGTAAAACTAAATTAAGCATACCGATATAAATTGAACGAATTAACTCTCTTAAAATCTAACATAAACTAAAAATACTTTCAAGGGAACCTCAAGTTGTTTCAAGGGAACCAAATAGGTCGAGTCCGGTCAGTCCTCAACGAATGGTCATGCGTTTTACGCTATTCTGGTAAATTATATTCAAACATAGTTATCAACATAAGTGCATACCTTCCTGTATAACAAACCTGGGCATCAATATACGTACAGTTTGTTTCGAAGTAAGCCAGTCATTATTCCATACATAACCTTCTGAGTTACGCCGCCTGAAAGAGCAAAGAGGAACGCCACAAACAAATATACTCAGCGACACGTAATGGGAAGCGCCCGAAATACTCTTTGACAATAATGTGGCGACAAAACCGCTCCCCACAGTTTCTAATGCAGATGGCCATGTTAGCACTCAACTAACCCAAACTAACTCAAAACGCGATCGATTTTCGAACAACCACGATGTGATAATTTAGTGGTGAATTGTGTATTTTTCGTACTCGGTACCTCAAAAAATTCGATTGTTGAAATGCCTATTTCACGGTTTAAAATCATAATTTGTAGAAATACTCTTAGCTAAAAGTTAATTAAATTAAACGTTAATATTTTCAAAATTGTCAAAAATTATATTAAACAGATAGTACCATTTAAAGTTATCGTTTTTTTTTTAAATATTTTGAATTATAAAGTTTATGCGAAAGCTCTGAAGATCTATTAATTTTTTATATAGTGATAAATAACGGAGATATTTACGAGTTTTGCAGCAATTATCTAATTAATCTTTGAAAAATAGAGAGCTTTAAACAGGATTATCGAAACTTGACTTAAGTTTTTAGGATTATTAGAGACAGCCGATTTTTACTTTTGGTGTGAGAAAGCAATCCCGTTGGTAGTAGAAATGCTAATTTACCCTTAAAATGTGGGGATTCTAACATGTGACTTGCATCTTTAGAGGATATTTTTTCGGTGTACTTATGATATATACATATTTCGATTCCATAGTTAATGAAAATTAAAATTGCCAATTTCAAATATATTAGATAAACGTAGGTTTCAAGATTTGTGACGTTTAAAAAAAATCAGTCTATTGTCTCTGTGCGTTAACTGGATGAATACTATATTTTCTTTTCCTTCGCTTTTTCTGTAAATACCTGGAGACAATAATTGCTAACAGTATATCATCTTCCATGGTTTGATCTGGAGTAGAAAACGCTGTCAAGCGTGGCCATGTGCAAAGAATTTACAACACAGCGACCTGGTCGCGATTTTCGTGTCGCCGCGGCAAAGTCGCAAGCGTGGACAAACCCTAACTCATTGTAAGTGATCGAGGCGACTAGATCCTCTACTTCTACTACTCCTATTAAATCTGTACGGGTGATATTAGCGACCCCAAAATTTTGGACCATGTTCAACAGTAAACAGTGTCCGAATGTACCCATTTCTCCCCTACTTATATTTTTATATAATAAGATAAACATAGCTTATGATCGCTATAATTAAAATTTGTGTTTTCCTATAGGTCATTAAGTTAACTCTAATATTTTCTTAAAATTAGGCTTATATTTTTTTTCATGGAAAACGAAAACCAACCCATACTGATAAAAAAATTGATCCGTTTGATAATAAGGTACTTAACAAACGGAATACACCATAACTTAATTGCCGACGTCATCGCGTATTTAAACAAAATATGACAGTACCAGCAGTAAGCAAGGTACCTGTAAAATAGAAAAAAGTGTAAAGATTGATTATTTTATCTTCATCAGTATTATCATTTTATTATAAAATGGTATTATTTAATCATTTGTTTCTGCCTTGCCGCGAACTATAGTTTTAGTGGTTGGACATTAACATCCATGGACGCAATTGATTAACCTGTTAGCCATCATCGAGAGCCTAGTTTAGAGCGTGGTTAATACTTCTTGTTGACAGTTCACATAATTTTTTCTCGTCGGCTTAGTCTTTGTTAGCGTGTTGTTTTTTAAATTTTTTAATAAATAAATGGAGAATTAATTTATTTAAATAAAACAACACGCGAACAAAGACAATTATGTACGTTAAAATGGACGTCACAGCAGAAGTTAATAGATAGGAATAATTTGAGGCAGAAAAATCTTTAATATTTATATGATACCTGCAAGTACATAGGATTAAAGGTTTGTTCATTCATTTCAGCCTATAGGCAAATTATGCGCTTTTGTACTTCATAAATACATGCTACAATGAAGACAAATTTAAGAAAAAAATTGCCACTTAAGCACGTAAAGACTATATTAATTACAATGCAGTCAATTCACAATAAAATAGATTTTGCATACGGCTCTATCAAGATTGGTAGAATATATTTAAAATTAAAGAATATACTCCTACTTTTACCATTCCTCTGACGGTGCAGCAAATTAGGGGTTCGTTTTATATTTGCATTTGTTCCTTACAGTCACATCTAATATTCAAAACTAGTTTGTCCCTGTATATATTGTACGGTTCTTCCAGTCAATGCACTCGTTATTAGTAATAATAATACTTGATTTGAGTGATAAATAAATAGTGAATCGACAATATGTAACTTGTATGTCAAACTCCCATTTCTTTTTCAGAAAGTATTGCAAGTATTCACTAAGTGCTGATAAAAAGTCAAGAGGTATTTGCTTTACAAGGCTATTATGCTAAGTCACGAAGCTTGAATGTGATAACAGTAACCTATTTCACATAAAATACCTATATACCTTAAATAATACTAAAATACACGCTCTGATTTATTTCAAAGTTAGCATTTGATTTTTTTTTATGAAATTAGGAATTAGTAAAAAATTGTGTTATGATAGTATCCATATCAGGTAAGTAGGATTAAGTGAACAGTTTTTGCTGAATTAGGCATATATATTTGCTTTAATAATGAACACCATGTCTCGATACTTTCACTTCATCTTCGGCGCAGCTTAATGAGCGTTAATTATCCAAGCATATAATTTCGTGTAAACAGTAGCAAGTATCCAAAATTCTAAAATTCTTATTTATAAATCTATGACTATATGACTAAATAAAGAAGGGAATAAGGATGAAATAAAAATTCACCAGGCATGAACAATATTTTTTGAACGCGTTCAAAAAAATAATTTAAACATTTTTTTAAACGGCATCGGTTAATGGAGGTATCAAATAATAGCATCATTATCGATAAAAAAATTAGGCCATGAGTCAAATTCAACTTTTTGATATTTGGTAAAGCCATACAAACTAAAACAATTAAAAAAACATATCCTGTCGCTGCTCTTGAGTTAAATTATCTCAATTAAAATAAGTTCTTATTTAAACCACCAACTACTAGCCAATTAATATTACTAAGCATTCCTCAGAAATTCAAGTGGTTCAATGAAAAAAGACCAGACTTATGGTAATATAGTTAAATTTCTGGACTAAAAATTATCTTATATGTAGGTAATTATCATTACCGAATTAAACGAGCCTTTGAAGTAAACATTTGCAGGACTTTTTATTTTTGTTAATATACTTGGCTGCAAAATCTTCTTTGAAAGAAAATACTTTTAAACAAGATTGATATTTTACTACCAAATATTTACGGCAAAAGTAAATTAAAGCGTAAGCAGAATGCAGAAACAAACATAAAATTAGGAATTAGGGATTTTATGTAATCGCGTTTCACGTTAGTTTTATATATTTGTACACCCCTCTGGCCCCAAGGCACCAAAAACGTTCACTGCCAATATATCGGTGAGCGATTTGCAGCGAACGCGAAGCCCTGGCGATGCCGTACGAAAAATTAATATAGTCGCACGGCATCGCCACGGATTCGCGTTCGCTGCAAATCGCTCACGTATATAAGGCTACGGTTACGCCCGGTCCTACGTGAGCGATTTGCAGCGAACGCGAACGCGAATCAGTGGCGATGCCGTGCGACTATATTAACTTTTCGTACGGCATCGCCAGCGCTTCGCGTTCGCGTTCGCTCCAAATCGCTCACGTAGGACCGGGCGTAAATCGCTCACCTAGGACTTGGCGATACAGTCGACGCGAACGCGAAGCGCTGGCGATGCCGTACGAAAAGTTAATATAGTCGCACGGCATCGCCACTGATTCGCGTTCGCGTTCGCTCCAAATCGCTCACGTAGGACCGGGCGTAAATCGCTCACCTAGGACTTGGCGTTACAGTGCAAGCGATTTCGCGCGAAGTATGATTCACGCGTGTATGCGCTTATTCGCGCGAAAAAGCAGTGGTTTCTGGTGTTTCTAAAGTTCGCGCGATTGAAAGTGATTTTATGAGTTTCATTGAAGCATAGGACGCGAAAGGTCTTATTTCAAGATATGGATATCGAAGAAGAATTTTATCTATCTGAGAATTCGGTATTGAGATTATCTGCATTTAACAAGAAACATAGGCGGTTTTGGGTTAACGAAATATACGCAAATCATCATTAAAGTGAATATTATCAGATTTTTGAAGAGTTAAAGTTGCAACCGATAAAGTTCTTTGAATATTATCGAATGAGTTATGACACCTGCTCTTATATATTGAATGCAATAGAAGAGGCAATAAGAAAACAGTGCAACTTCAGGGAATGTATTTCTCCATCCGAAAAGCTAACAATAACATTAAGGTAAGTTAAACTTATAGTAAAACTAGGGTAATTTAAATTATAACCAGTGAAATTAATTACATATGTTGCAATACTATGGTCTTCTCGGTAGTCTTGCTGTTCCTCCTCTGGTATCTCATTTTCAGGAATAGATTTATTTCTGTTCAATGAATTGGAATGCTGGGATATGGAAGGTTGAGAGAAAAGTGTAGGTGAAAACTCATACCAGGTCGATTGAGTTGAAGAAGTAGGTGATGGTTCTGATAGAGGAGTAGTATTAGTAGAATATGAAGCTTGGACCCCGGAAAATCTATTTGGAAAAATTACGTGACCTGATGGCTGACTTTTGTAGGATGTGATCTCGTTTAGAAGAACTTGCTGCAGCTGTAACTGTACATGGACCTTTCTTTCTTCTTTTACTTTTTTGAGATGAGGTAGTAAACTCATTAAAAAATGGTAGTCATAATCTTTATGTATATCTGTTTCTACTTTTCTTTGTTTAAAAATTTAGTTTTTCTTCTTCTAAAGCAAGCATCTTCGTTTGAATATCGTTTCCGCGTTTTGCAGGTTTCGCTGGCAAAGTTTGTTGTTTCTTGCTTGAGGGTTCCTGCTTCTTACGTGTTGGCTCCTGCTGTTGTGTTTCAGGCAATGAATTTCGGTCTTCATTAGGTCGTTTAGATTGGTTGACAATACTCGCAGATTGTAAAACCTGTATTGCGTCGTTCGTATAGTGATCTTCGGTATTTTTCGTGTTAGGAGACGCTGGTTCTGCGTCTAGTCCTTCATTTGATTCCTTGTTTACTGGTAGTAATGAATTCTTTCTAGGTAGCGAAATATTTCCCGAAGTTTCCCGTGGCGTCATTTAATCTGCCAAAAAATACAAACTCTCGCAGTATGGCCAAGAAGAACCACTTTTTTCCCCTCCTGCTGAACCGGACTGTGTGTATTTAATAGTTTTCTGATACTCCTTTCGAAAGGTATCTCGTAATCCTTTCCATTTGATTTTTGCTACTTCACCTAAAAGTGTAAACAAGAAATATATAGGAAAAACATAAATAGATACTACGATAAGAATATTTACTTTGTAAGATATACAGGGCGATTCAGTCAATATTGCAATCATTTTAAGGGAAGTCGAAAAAAAAATTGTTTTTCGATTATCTGCCTTTATCCAGATATTTTTTTATATTTTTATTTTTTTTTAATCAGATATTTTTCCGAATATCTGATTAAAAATAATGTACTGATGACTGAATCACCTTGTATAACTATAGGTTTTTTTGTTATACAGATTTCTCTCCACTGGACTTGGATTCCGTTCTTTAGCCTATTCATTCAGAATGTCACATAGTACAATAAGAAGAATCATATATGAAACTTGTACAGCTATATGGGAAATATTACAGCCACGGCATTTGCCTCAGCCTACAAAGGAATTACTATTAACATTTTATGACAAGTGGAATTTTCCTAACTGTGTTGGTTGCATTGACGGAAAACATATTCGTATTAAATGCCCGAAAAACTCGGGTACTAAGTTCTATAATTACAAACAGCATTTTTCTGTAGTACTACAAGCTGTAGCTGATGCAAATTATAAATTGCTATACATTGATATGGGTGGATATGGCAAGCAAAGCGATGGCGGAACATTTGCATCTTCCACTTTATATGAGCAATTAGAAAATGGGTATTTTCTGCCAGAAGAGAAGAAACTACCTAATTCCGAAGGAATCCTTCCGCACGTTTTACTAGGTGATGATGCATATCCTCTAAAATCATATTTAATGAAACCATATTCTAAACGAAATCTTTCACGCGAAGAAGAAATTTTTAATTAGAGACTCTCACGGAGTCGAAGAACGGTAGAATGTTCATTTGGAATAATGGCAGCAAAGTGGAGACTAGAAACCTATAGAATGTCATCCTGACAAGGTTGATGTAATAGTAAAATGTATTTGCGTATTACATAACATTGTTATAGACAGAGAAGTATAGACAGTCCAATTTATTACAATCCGAGCTATTCAATTCACAGAGTAATCACAATTCCACATCACGTGTAAACAACAGATCTGCCAATAGGGCATACGACGTACGAGACACATTTAAACAATATTTTAATAGCGAAATCGGTGCAATACCACACCAGTATACTTAAATAATCAATATAAATTGTACTGTACTTATATTTTCAATTATTAACTTGTATACCTATGCTCTGTAATGTATACTAAAAAATAAAACGAAAAAAGATATACTTACTGCTAACATTTAATTCTGTTGCCACTTCTTCTTATAAATTCCCTGATTTATCACGGTTGTGGTAGCCCTTACTCTTTTGGTCCCACAATAGCCTTCTGTCAAACACCAAGAAAATAAGTTTTTCTCCGATTGACAGCAAATATTAATTTTGCAGACACATATCAATCAGCAAAGTATTACTTTTCCTGCCTTGGCGGCAAAGTGAGCACTTTGCTGCCTAGGCAGCGAAATGATTAATCTCCATGGGAATAAAACGTTTGACATAAGTTGTCAAACTATAATTATTATGGACATATAACATTTCCATAGCAACCAACCGTTCCAACAATTGCGAGTTCTATCAAATTTTAATTTATCACTACAGGAAAAATAAAAAGATTGTGGGAATTGTAATAATTTGCAAATATACAGTATACATATATCATTATAAACAATCGGAGAAAAAATTATATGTTCAACTCGGCAGCAAAGTAGATTGACTGCCTTAGCTGAATTCCTGATGAACTATCAGCCGCGGCAGTCAATCTACTACTTTGCTGCCTAGTAAAACAAATAACTATTTTCACGATCGCACGATTGCTTAAAGTAGTGACCCGAGATATTTTCAATATGGATAGTAAAAAACTTATTTTCTTGGTGTTTGACAGAAGGCTATTGTGGGACCAAAAGAGTAAGGGCTACCACAACCGTGATAAATCACGGAAATTATGGGAAGAATATGGGGCGTATATTTCGTTAACCCAAAACCGCCATATCTTGAAATAAGATCCTTCGCGTCCTATGCTTCAATGAAACTCATAAAATCGCTTTCAATCGCGCGAACTTTAGAAACACCAGAAACCACTGCTTTTTCGCGCGAATAAGCGCATACACGCGCGAACCATAATTCGCGCGAAATCGCTTGCACTGTAGCCGTAGCCTTATACTGTAACGGGGCGTGTGGCGATGCCGTACGAAAAATTAGGGGTGTTCGATTTTCTCCAAGAGATCGATATTTCGAATCGATTCGAATCGGATGTCACAGAATCGATTCATAAAAATATCGAAGGCAAGTAATCGATATTTTAAAAAATCGATCTTTTTTATTTATATAGGTATAGATCACAGGAATGGGAGTTTACGTGTAAAAACATGTGGAAAAAACGTAAAAAGGCTTAAACATTTAAGAAAACGTAAACAATGTGTGAAAAAATTCAAATGTCAGCAAAACTTAACCTATAATTTCGGTTTCTCGTTTTTTTTTTCAACAAACGCAAACAAATTTAAAAGAAGGCAATTTTATTATATGAGGCAGTGGCAAAACAAAATATGTTGCAACTTGTTTGTCTTTCAAAAAAGGATTAACAAATACTGTTAACGACATACTTAAAGGGTAAGGGATAGAAATTGAATTGACATTTATCACGTCATGTGTCATATTCTTATGTTTGAAATTTGACGTTGACGGTGCCAAAGAATATCGTCCATGTCAAAGAGCCGAACTAATTACAGACACGCGGCTGCAACGTATGTCCTCGATTAGTTCCGCGGGCGACATTAGGAGAGGATAGCTCCCAAGATGCATTCCGTTTACTATTGGGCGGGACTTGGAGCCTTTGTTTATTATTTTAGAATGTCTAATTTTCACTTCACGCTGGGTCCTCAGTTCGCTTAGCTCGCTTCGCTCGCTACGGGAACGCAACCAACAGAAACTAACCAAAACTAACCCAAGGTATGCCCAAAATGAAGAAAATGAAACATTTTACTAGCATAACCTCAAAAAAGATATAAAAAAACGAGCCTTGCCACTACCGGGAATTGAACCCGGGAAGCCGTATATAAGTACCATCTAACCACTGCACTGGGCCATTAGGCCTGTAAACAAACGCTTTAAGTCCCGTCCAATTGTTTCGACTTAATAGTAAACGAAATGCATCTTGAAAACTAGCAGCTAATGGCTGCATTCGGCAGTGATTTTCTATTCGGGGCTGTGGCTTTAGCAGTACATATTTATTTATACGTATCTGTACCATACTGACTGTAAAAAAAAAACAAGGATATTAACATAATTGCAATGCTGCAGGAGACCTATTATATTATTTAGAAAATAAAATGTGGACGTAATAAATTTTGTCTTCTCTCTGAAGATCAAGATCGTAAAATCGATCTGGTTCTAAAAATATCGACTCTTCATAAAATCGTATGTGTGAAAATCGATTTAAAAAATCGGAAATCGTATCTGAAAAAATCGATCTTTTGAAAAATCGATTTAAATCGCACACCCCTACGAAAAATTAATATAGTCGCACGGCATCGCCACTGATTCGCGTTCGCGTTCGCTGCAAATCGCTCACTTAGGACGTCCCGTAACCACCTGCATTTGTTTGTGTAGGTTTGATAGTTCGCGTGAATTCATGCAATTTCGCGCGAACCATGATTCGCGCGAAATCGCTTGCACTGTAACCGTAGCCCATAGCTCTTCAGCGATGAGCGGTACTGGCTAGGATGGCTGCGGCAACTTGAGCGACCTTGGATTCAGTGAGATCGGTCTTTATTATGGCATCTGCGAATAATGTCGTGAAGCTATTACTATTTTTCAGCATTTTAAGTACGTAGACTTTACGTTAGAAAGAGAAAATATGGAGTACATCCAATAAATAGAAACCGTCTGAGGTATGGCGAATATCATCACTTATTTTCAAAGCTGAAGCACGATCCAGCAAGGTTTTTTTTTGTTATACGAAAATATCTCCAGAAACAACCGAGTATATTTTAGATAGAATAAAATACCATTTGAAGACAAAGATAGTTTACAACAACAGGTTAAACCCGAAGATTGTAGCTTTTCCTGTGTCAAGTTCTTCAATATATGGCAATAAACTAAAGTTGAGGCACAGATGACAACAACACAACTGATGACGCTAGCGCGGCGAAGAAAAATATTTGTTCACTTTGGGCGACGAGCGGCACGGCAGCTGCTTTCAGCGACCGCCGTTTTGACGCTGATGTGTATTGTAGCCTCCTGACTGAAAAATTCATTTAATTTTAGGTGTATATAAACCGCTTTGACGCTTGCCGCCCAGCCGCCCACCGCTCGCCGCCTGTATCGTAGCCAACACTAAAGCACTACCCGCATCCACTTTAAAAATTTAAATGGCACTACCCCACTTTGTGATTTGTGACCTCCCTAGAAAGCTTATCAAAAATGCTTTTCAGAGATACCAAAATTAATGAGATTTTAGTACAAAATGTTAGCAAAATCTTGAGAAAACGTTTTACAACTGACTTTGACCGAATTTGACAGGAACACAAGAAAATAGACGTAAATGATGAAAAAGGATCCCAAGCCTAAATTAAAAGAGTATTGTAGTGCTAAAAGTCTATTGTTTATCATAACGCAAATACTTGTTTGTTGCTATCTTTTAAACTATTTTATTAAGGGCTAAAAATGATTTTCATTTTGTACTAAATAGATATAAAGTCGTTTTTCAAATACATGCCTAACTTTCTTAAAAACATCTTTCAGAATACTTCGACAATCATCAATTATCCTCTGACGCAATTCTTCCAGAGAAGGCGGCGAGGTTTTGTAAACTAGTGATTTAATGTAACCCCATACAAATAAGTCCATAGTGGTAAGGTCAGGTGATCTAGGCGGCCACTCAATTGTACATCTTCTGCCAATCCAGTAGTGTGGACATTTTGGTTCAACTAGTCTCTCGCCACAGCAGCATAATAAGGGGGTTCACCATCTTGCTGGAAGTGTAAAAGATCTTCGTTCAAATTCAGATTGTCTTGTAAGTTATTTTGGTTTTCAAGTTCATGAATAATCGAGGGTGCCTGTTAAATTTTCTTCAATAGAAAAGGAATACCGCGCCAGAGAAGTGAAAACGCCAACAAAGCGATATTAAAAACTAAATGAAATTAAAAAAAAGTTTCTTGAAGGCAGGCTCCTGAATCCGATATCACACGCTAGGTGCGCAACCTACATCTGAGCCACCCTCTCACTCGAATGCTTTGTTAACTGAGCCCTTAAAAGCAAGTGTTCCGGTATATTTGATGGGATAAAATAGGCTCCTAATCCAAGAAAAATGCTCATTTAGATTTAAAACAGCTATAAGTGAATCAAATTTTTGGATTCATGAAAACAGTAAATCTTATAAATTCTATTCACGGCACAAGCCAGAGAAATGGATGCTATTCAGTTACCACCTTTCTAAACAGAGGAAGGGCCTAGGATATTTTCAGCTGATTAGGAAATCATCCACTTCCAACTGAGAAATAAATCAAACCAACTTGGTGCTAGTATGTTAAGATAGACCTTTACGAAACTGAAGGGTATTTTAGCATCTCCAGCTTGAATGCTTCTCTTGATTCAGCAGAAGTTGTGTCTGATATGTACCGTAAATATTCTAGAAAGGTGCCTTAATATAGAAGAGATTTATGACAGAGCGGAAGTACTATGTCATCTCTTTTATATTAAAACTTCATTCACAAGACTCAGTCTGTTCAGTACCAAACAGTAATTTTTGTACAACAATTAATAATCTTTATTCGGCGACCACCGAATAATGTGGATGGATTGCTTATCACGAAACATAGTTATTTGCTATTTTCCACGTATTTTTTTCTATTTTAAGCATTCCTGGAAGTTTTGCACATTAATCATTCAATAAGGATAAAGTCGCAACTGTAGATAAGATATCTATAAATAAAAATATCAACAGGTTATCATCGCTAAATTTCGACAGATGAAAAGTATAAAGTACCTACATATAAAATGGATTATCACTAATTTGTAAAATAACATCAACACCTTTTGAAATAATGTATTATGGCTATATCGCTCTATGTATGGTTAATAACTGTTTGAAACATCAATCACAGCAGATCATACGAACATATCCTATGTTTATCGTTTATAAATTAACATTGACTACAAACAGATTAAAGCAAATAAGTTAGATGGGACACTTGATATAATCGAACAAACATATTAATTATCATAAATAAATGCAAAATTGTATGTACCAGTGGCCAAGCCGCGAACTTACCTACGTCACACCAGCATAATCCTTATTGCCTAATGCAATTTGGTGGCGGTTAGTAATAGTTTGCTTTAAATTATGCTTTAAATTATATTAAATTCTGTACTTTTTAATGTTTGTAATAAATTGTCATACAAACTATTTATTAGAGCATACTTACAGTTCAAATCATCTAATTTTGACATAAGCATATTTAAAATGCAAAATTAAAAAATTACAATGAAAATGAAAGAATTATTGTGACCCTTTAAATAGATGGTTTATATGAAATATGATTTGAATGACAAAAATCAAATCGAGGCACACATGAAAAGGAAAATCTTGTATATTAAATGTCTATTTCCTAGTAATGACTCATTTCAAATATTACTTTTAAAAAATTACCTAGTTTCGATAGTTTGTTTTATCTACTAGAATGATTCGTGAAATGGATTGATTCAATAAGAAATTACTACATCCGTTTTAAAACACCGAATTTTGAATGATGACTTGAAAATATAAACAAGTATTTTAATTCATGCATCATTTTAAATCATCAAGCAAAGGTGGTTAACGTATAAGCTCAGTGATCGAAATAATTTGTAATAAAATTTTCATTTTATGCCCGGCAATTGAATTATCAACAATCATTATAATTCATGTAACGTTTTAATTCATGAAAAATTAAAATGGAAAATGTTTGAGATGATGATGATGAACTAAAATATTTGTCGATAGGGAAGTGGGATTGCCACTTAAACTTATGCTATTTCCGTGTTTGATGAACAAACATGTTAAATTTGAATAAAAGTCAATTTAAATTATTCAGGTGTTATTAAAACCTAAATACCCAAGTGACACACTGTGTAATAACACCCTCAGTTTGACAACTTCTTTACAATATTAGTTAAAATATTAGGATTATTCCACCCAGACTTGCTTACATTTAAAAATAATTTAAGTTGTTCGTACTTTATTTAATAAAAAAAAAATATGTGCCTCACCTTTATAAGCACACAGCTGAAGTGAAACTTCTGAAAGAGATATTAAGAATTGAGTTTTTATTTTTTTAAGAGTCCATTCAACTTTTGCCCCCGGTTTCGAAACTTTTTATTTTTTTAATTTTTTTTCAACTTTTTTTTCGCCGAAACCGGGGTTTTTCTAACTTTTTTTATTATTATTTTTCTTTATTTCGTTTTGTAATACTTTTATTAAATTTTTTCTTTTTTTATATATTTTTTCTTATTTCGTTTTATGTATAACATTTTATATTTTATAACGAACATTCTTTTGTTTTTCTTTTTTACCTTTTTCCTTATTTTGTTTTATAATACTTTTATTAACTTTCCGAACATTTTTTTACGTTTTTTTTTAATTTTCTTCCATTTTGTTCAAAAATTTTTGCTTTTCTTTTTTCATAAAGCAATTTTTTCTTCCCTCTTTTGCCATCCCCGACCTCGTAGCTGAACTCCTTCGCTTTTTTTTTTGGCCCAAAACCGCGTTTCTCTTACTCTTTTATTATTATTATGTTTTCTCTTATTTCGTTTTGTAATACTTTTATTAACTTTCCGAACAAGTTTTTACGTTTTTCAATTTTTTCCCATTTGGGTATCCGGGAGGGGGGGGGGAAATAATCCTCCCCCTTTTGAAGAATTCGTATGACGGGGTCATCGCTTGTCAGATTTTCGATCCGAGGCACCGTCGCAGAGATATCGGCAAAAAACGTTTTTTTCTCCAACATCCCCCTTTAAATTATATCCCCGGTCTCCCCCATATGGTCAAAGGTAGCCCCCCATGACACGCAACTACCATAAAAATTTCGACCCGGTAGCTTTTCCCGTTCTCCCGAAATTAATTATTTTAGTTTTTTCTACTCACCTCTCCTGGCCGAACGGGAGGGTACGGGGTCCAGTCCTGAAAATGTCAACCCTCTAGCTATACTGGAACATGCTTAATTAAAAAGCGTTTCACTTTGATAAGCATTTTTTCTGACTTTACCATCACTAAAGAAGTTTCACTTCAAAAAATCAATAAAACCACCACACTGAAAAATACTCTGCAAAACAGGCACTATGGTTTCTGCTATAATCCTCAATTTATGATTTTCTTCAGGATCGGACGAAAAATATAATAAGTATCAAGTTTCCCAAAGTTCAAACCATCAAAACAAAACTATCAATGGTTTTAAAACATCCGAAAATATCACTAAAAAAGCTAAAAACACGAACAGCAACGTCACAGCGACGACGATGTGGGTGAGAGGACCGCGGGGCACAGGGCAATAGTGAGTGAACATAGGCTCTTATGGGACCTAACCATCATTCTCTAGTTTATTATTCTCGGTTTTATGTTACAATTAGTTCAGGGTATATGACAATATTACAATTTTGGAAATATTGTACACACCATGGGATATTTTGTACGGAAAAGGTTAAAATTTCCTACTTCGAAAATTATTTTTTGTGTGAAAAAGGGCTTCGTCCGCAAATTTACTTTTCATAATCTACTTTATATTTTACATGTCATTTCTGTTATATAAAACAAAATCGCAAAAATCCTTGGGTGGTTAAGTGCACCAGACACCAGACACTTGCGTCTAGGGAGACCGTTCCACATTTCATCATTCGAACATTTCGAACACTCCAACACTCCAACCCGGTGTCCTGCATGCGTTTGTCGCGTCCTGTAATTTTATATGGAATATATTCGCGGAAACACAAGCAAGCTGCTGTATATCCACTACAATATGGCTCTTAACCCATTTTTTTTTATCATTAAACTAATATTTCACTTCACGCATGTCCCTCCGCTCGCTTCGCTCGCTACGGGGGCTCAACGAACAGGTACTAACTAATGCTAACCCAAGGCATACCCAAAATCAGGAAAATAAATTAAAAATGCAGTGCGACAATCCAATCTTACACCTTTTCCAACAACGATTCACACAAACAGTTATTTACAGGTAGTATTTGTACTTAAAACCAATCGGGGAGCAGCAGTAAGAAGTGTTAGAGTGTTCGAATGATGGAACGTGGAACGGTCTCCCTAGAGGCAAGTGCACCAGACCAAACCCCTGTTAGGATTTTCAGCTTCTTTGGAGTCACTAAATGAGCACTTGTGCAGTTACATCCTGGCACCAGACCGAAGCGGCCTTATTCAAAAACTGAGGTGGAGAAATAGGCAACAATTTGTCTCACAAACATGAATCCCACACAACAATATAGAACATAAGCATATTATCTGCAATACTATTACAATAATTGTTGATAATATCCATTTCTGAACATGAATTTGGCGATGTTGAGCAATATATAATAGTAAATATTAATTTATTGGGTCCAAGTCTTTCTTATGTTCTCTTGAAAATTTCTACCATCTAAGATATTTGCTTTTATTTGTTTGTAGTAAATATTAATTATTTATAAAAGAATCGCATATTTGCAATATTTAGAAGAGGTATTTAACTCGTATTTTGTTAATCATCTCATTAAGATAAATATTCAAATCTTATCGGTTTTTCCTATCAGATATTTTCTCCTATATATTATGTTCTCGCTTTATTCTCTTATGAACTTCCTGTCGCACTCGGTCCCCATACAACTGTGGTATTCGCGCTCGTTGTCTCTCTTATCTGTCGCTTTAGAGAATTACTGTACAATTTGTATGCCTTTTCTTGTTTATTGGTTAAAGTTGCTGGATATGTTATTTATTGTCTAATTGACGAAGCCCAAATACGTAACTGATAAATTATTCCAGCTTGAGAATGTATTCCACTATTTCTTGTTCGTGTTGCTCGCTAAACTCGTTATGAAATCGGCCCACATGTTCTTTCATTTTTTCGTACTGCCTTGTCCTTATTTCCAGTTCTTTTCCCCAGGGTAGTTTTTGGAACGCGGTAACCGGTCGGCAGAATTTCTGATGAAAAGTCTACACTTCATACTTGATCAATTGCATGAGACATAAATTCTCTTCTGATTGCCATGTTCAATTTTCCCTACATACTTATCTTTCGCCATGTTAGGCATTTGAAATAAATATATAACACTGCTGCAAGTAAAAAATCATTACCTACATTCATATGACGTTCAAGACTTAATTCGGCATTTTAATTTAATTTTTGCTAACAAAAATACAAAAAATATTTTTAGTATCGACACATTTTTGCGAAATTAAACTTATTCTATGATCAGACCTCCATTTTTAAGTACAAACTCATAATACATAGCACATATACACAAACTATCTTGCATCGTCTTCTCATATTACATATGATGATATATAGGTAATGTTATGCTCGCCAAAAACGACTTAACTTGCCAACTTGGGATTAGATGCCATTTGATCTAAATATTTTTATTTGGGTAAATATTCTAAGATCAGTAAAAGTATACTTAGTAAGTACTCGTTATTTCTTTAGTTCCGGTCTGTTCTCACGAAAAGCCATATCTTTTTAAAGTAACATTCAAGTTTCGTTAAGCCAGTATAAGAAAAAGATTTTTCTAATTAAAAATTCCCGAAAAGAAATTTTTCAGAAAGCAGTTTTTTTTAAACAAGAAATCTAGAAAACATGTTTTGACAGCAGATTATTTCTAAATAAATAAATGCAGTCTGCCTATGTTTATGTGAACAACATTAACATGTCTTAATGAAACAGAGTATAATAACTTTGATTCTCCATAATTGGTCTTTTAAAATTTTTCTTCTTTAATGAAATATTTGTACACCCCCTTCAGAAGCCAGGCTAGATACGTTTCTGTGAACACAAAATTAAAATTGCCCGATAACAAGTTCATACAAAATTAAAAAGATAACAGTCTTACTAATGTATTATTATTGTTTATATGAGTACTTCATATTTGTTCCTCATTTGTACAAGTTCAGAGTTATATTCTACACTTATAAGTGAAATTATTTTATTTTAAATATTTTAGATTCTTGGCAGTTCTCATCCACGTTTGAATATTCCAATCTCTCACAATGGTAAGCACAAATGTCGATATTTTCATGTAATAAAAGTTAATAAAAATTATCAAAATATTGCATTGCTTCAACAACAAATATAGATTTAGTACTTGGTTTTTCGTTTTCGATAGATAATAACTCTTAAGATAAGAGTTATTACTTCTGCCATGATTTTACTTGTAACGAAAACTAAAACAATAAAACATGCTTTTCAATTTATGCTACAACGAACGACAATATCCTTTGGTCCTAAATTCAGAATTTTCCGGTGGTGCTCAGTATTCTAACTATAATGATAAATTAGTTATCGTATTTTTATGGAGAAATTATCTATGCAGGTGACAAATAGTCGAGTTGCCATAATTATATGGTGGATATTTCCTCAAAATTAAGTTTTCTAAATGTGC
>MU182258.1:82305-98324 GCA_016904865.1 Pissodes strobi
ACTGCATTTCTAAAAATCACTAATTTAGGAACAAATTGGTTATTATTTAATCGAACTTACTCAATAACTGCTTATCAATACGGAATTAAATCGCAATCGGAGACGCAATTTTAAAAAAATAATTATTGTTGACAGTGTCCACTGACAGCTTTATGTGACATTACTATAGCAACAACCTGTGCCTATTCACGGACACCGGTCTAAGCCGCCTTGCGAACCCACTTATCTTTAATAATAATTATTATTACTATTAAAAAGAGATGTTTTTGTATTAATTTGTCGACATTTGAAGAAAAAACAGCATATTTTATTTGGAGGAAAAGTTACTTTTCATGGCTTGCTCTCTATTACCAGCCTCACTCAGTATCACTTTTCCTCCATATAAAATAATATACTATTACATACTGTTTCTTGTAATCTTTGATGTATTCTAAATATTTGGTTTTTTGAGTCATTCCATTATCTCATTTCTGCTGCGAGCTGCGAAATTTTAAATGAAACGCTGATTTGAAGCCAATTTTTTAATAAGAAAAACAAACACTAGGTATATCATAAAGTTAATTAGCAAAAACAATTTTAATAACGTGTATTTCCTCCCCCCCAGCAATGACAGCTTGCAGTCTTCGTGGCATCGACTGAATAAGGTTAGTTATTCTTTCTTGAGGAATAGCCTGATATTCTTCGGTCAGCGCCAGTCGTAAGTCTTGCAAGGTTTGTGGTTGCACAGGACGACGACGAACAGCCCTTTTCATTTGATCCCACAGATGTTCGATTGGGTTGAGATCCGGGCTACATGCGAGCCATTCCAATCTTCTAAGTCCAACTTCATCGAGATATTCGCTCACTACACGTGCAACGTGAGGTCTAGCATTATCATGCATTAATGTAAATTGGTTCCCAATGAAAGGAGCAAAGGGAACAACAACTTCTTAGATGATATCCTCAATGTAACGGGCGGTTAGAGCTCCATTTTCAATAAATACAAGATCGGTGCGGGCTTCAGTAGAAATACCCGCCCAAATCATCACTGAACCGCCATGATCTGAGGTTCGTTCTGATATGGTGCAGTCAGCATATCTTTCATTTCTACGTCTGTATACCCGCTCATGACCATCCGGCGACCTTAAACAAACCCTGGATTCATCTGTGAATAGTATGTTTCCCCACTGTTCTAGAGTCCAGTCAGAATGCAATCTTGCAAACCTCAGTCGCTGGTGTCGATGACAATGTAAGAGTTGTGGACATATTGCTGGCCTTCGTGAATGAAGCCCATGTACTTAACCAACGTCGGTGATTTTTAACCGAAAGCTTGACATAATTTTTTCTAAAAATACCATCGTTTTAATAAAAAAATTTGCAGCTCGCAGCAGAAATGAGATAATGGAATGAATCAAAAAACGAAATGTTTAGAATACATAAAAGATTGCAAGAAACAGTATGTAAATAAAATTATCCACCTCAATTTTTTTCCCACAGGGTGTTTTGAAGTTACGACAAAAAAACAACAGTTTGATTTACTCCTGTATAATATAGCCTAATCGAAAAATGATACTTTATAAAAAAAAAATTAAAGAAAAACACAATAAACGGATCTAAAAACTGATAATAAAATCATGAAAATCGGATAAAAAATTTAAAAAAATATAAAACACCAAAATTTCAGGGTGGCGGAATATAAGTAGTTTGTTAAAGAGAGTGCGTCCTCACGGAGTGGTAATTTACTCCTCCGTGAGGACTCACTCTCTTTGAATTACTGAGGAGTCTTCTCTCATCATGAAATAGGTTTTGACCTTGCGTTATATCGATTTTCAACCGACAAAGACTTTTCCCTTTCCCTCTTAAATAAACTTAACAAAACCAGCAGTTCTGTATGTATTTCTTTATTTTACAGTTTAGTTTTCTATGGAAGAACTTAAATTAAGAAATCGAGTACTCAAGAGAGTCAATTTAGAAATAGTTAGTTAAAAAAAAACGTGAAGGGCACTTAAAAGAGGAATGTCCTATTTGTTTCAATCATTTGGAAAAAGAAAATATTTGCACACCAAATTGTTGTAATCACAAATTTTGTTTAGATTGCTTAACAAAATGGTTAAAAAGTAATGATGTTTGCCCATTGTGTAGAAGTCACTATGAGTACATTAATATAAAATATATTAATAAAAAAGAGCAATTGTAAAAGAAACTAAATCAATTATAGATATTTTTGAAATTATTATATATGATTCGAAAAAAGATGAAGAAGATTTTGATGATGAAGAAGTTTATATCATCCCCAGATCATGTCAATGTTTGAAACAAGAGACAATTTTATGTTTATAAGAAACATTGATACATAGGATCATTCAATCGCTGTCAGTTCTATACATTAGCAGTTATGGATGAGTTTGTGAAAAAATTAAAAGACTTTAGCCAATTAGCCTCATATAATTATTATAATGGATAGCAGACCAGAATATGTTGACTTTTATTGTGTTTGCAGAATATTATTCAAAAGGTGTGTCCGCATGCGCACAATATTTTGAACATTTCAATCTATTGCAGCTTGTAGTCGAACTGAAACAATTAGGATTTTTTGTTGAAGTGGTTAATTTGAAGAAATATATAGAAGATCGAACCGTATTAGATATGATAAAATTAGCAATAGAAAAATTGGAAGGATTTCAATTTGAAGCGTTTGTGTAAGAAATGGAGAACTTTGTATTGGAACTGTATGAAAACTTTCTTATGTCGGAAGCCTGTTCGCGGTTTTATGCACTTGCGGGAAATGACACTGAAGCACAAGATATGCTGTCGTATGACACATAGATGATGACTTTAAATGATAAAAACATTTAGATGCTGAAGCAATTAAAATTGGTTGTTCATCTAATTCAATTACTGGTTTGCTGAAATATTTTCTTAGGTAATCTGTTTTTTCGTTTCCTTTAACATAAACAAATTGCGCTTCTTCACTCAATTTTTTTAAAGTTATTGAAACGTGGTGTAGTTGGGTATAACCGATACATATTCCAATTAATGCAGTGGTGATTTTTCATTAACCAGACAGCTGCTTATGCGCTTCAGAAGAAAGAAAATTCAAGGAAAATGGTTGTTTGAAAACATAATGCCTAATTATTTCTCCATCATAGGCAGTCAATTCTTTAGGTAAAAACTTATTTTTTTTCGTCTTTAAACGCTTGAATATCCAAAACTAATCTCATATTTTTAAACTGGCAAATTTTTAAAACATAAAGTTTTTATTGGAATATGATTCAATAGGTATTTTCAGTTCGTCTAAATTTTTAATTAAAATGTCTAATTTCTTGAACATATACCTTCATTACTTCGTGAACTAATTTAAGGAACTACTTAGAGTTGCTCTATCTTTAAATGCTTGTATACAACTAAGAGTTACTTGTTCAAATGCTAAATAAATTTAGTGCTGCAAGAGGGCGGGGGTGGAAAATCATATCTAAATTTAATATTAAGAACTCGAAAATTAAAGTTGTTTAACAAGTTTACTGAGTGGATTGTAAGTGAAAAGTTTATCATGTAATATTAAACAATACGGTGAAGTATATTTTTCTAAACCTTTGTTTAGTTCAAATTCTACTCTCATAACTACAGGTTCAGCTTGTAAAGATTCCTTTTGATGTGAGCAATTTATATATGCAATGGAAGTTTTTGATTTAAAATCACTTGGATCAAATACATTTCATACAATACAGCAAATTTATTATTACTTATATCTAATCTAGGAGAAGATCATTATAGGGGTATCTTTCAGAATTCAAGAAAACTTTAATATTTCTCAAGGTTATATCACTAAATTCACTCATATTTGCCATTTTCAAATCTCTTCTCTCCTGTTGAAACGCAACTATAACATGACGAGGAGTTTCAATTCTAGCTGATGTCTTAACAGGCTAATTGGGTCTGGATGCTTTCAACAGTTCCGGATATTCAACTAATTCCCAATCTCAAAATGCAGTTATTAAATCTGTCCCTTTATCAATAATTTGTGTTAATGACAATTCTTGAGGTATAGCTACTGAAATATGTGGTATATTCCAAGTTACTTTTGAAGAGTAATTTTTGGTATTTTATTTAGATTGGTAGTTATAATGGCATTATTGTCAGTGTTATCTCGCACAAGTATTAGCTCCTGTTTTGCGTTTAATATAATTTTTTCATAGTTTTCAAAGAACACCATTAACATTTTAAGAGGAATGCAAACATTAAATAAACCAGTTTTTGCAACAACTAATATATTTGTTATCTTTGGTGACCATCCAGCGTTTTTTAATTTGTCAGATTCGTTAATATTATATGAAGGTAACCTTTTAGAGTTGATGTTAATCCAACATCCCTTACAGAATCTATAGTAACCTCATTCAACTGACATCTCATTTCTCTAAAGAGGAATGCTATCGCATTATTTACAAGAGATAGTGTTTTAGAAACAGTTCCATATGCTTTAGAATAATTTTAAAAGTTTCAATTTCATGAACAGCAATTAGTATTTCATCATTATTATTTAATTTTGTTAGCAAATATGGCTCATAAGAATGCAACTCTGAGTGAGTAATAGAATTGGCAACATAAAGTTTTTCATTAACATTAAGGATACTTATCTTACAAGTTTAAGTCCGAGTGATTCAAGCCACTTTTTGTTTGCACATGTTACTCTATTAGCGTTGACCTGACTACTAAACTTAACTTTATTATATTTAGCTTTATATGTTTTTTGATTTTTTTTGAGAGTTAATCGGTTATCGTTTCTATTGTATAAATTAACGATTATGAATTTAGTATTTTGCATGTAACCTGAGTGAAACAGTTTCTTTTCGAAAATTAACAAAATCAAGATTCTGATCTAATATTTTAACAGTAATTTTATCACCTATTTCATAACTACCAGCCGGTATTTCAACGTAATCATTTGCATTTCCATAATAAAGTTTATCATTAGTTTCGTCAATGTTGGGAATGGCATTAAAAGTTTCAAAATTTGTTAGTACTATAACATAATCTGAGTCTTCATATAAGTAGAGTGATGGGTTAAATGTTGCAAAGAGTTCACTACTTTGAGCTGAAAGAGCTATTGTAAATGACATGTCAGTTCCCATAACCTCTTTCAAATAAAGAATAGTTTATAATTACATGTTTATATAACGAAAATCTAGACAAAGTTGCCCACAAATTGATGACATTTGATTGATAAGAATCATGATTATAAAAAATGTTATTTTTGCTTCCAACGCTAAAGAAGTATGATCTTACTTCTGCAGGTGGTCTTAAACCTCCAAAACTATAAAAATAAATAATTTGTTTACTGTGTTTTACATAAGCTGTCCTATAAGATCCTGGACCATTGTGATCATCCAAATTAATAATAGCACATACAACTTTATTTATAACTTTTGGTAGTTTATTACGCATAGAAATTCCACGAAAATTAGGGATTTTTAGTAGTTTAAGATATTTTTTTTAACTGAAAATTTGAAAGTGGTTAGCGAGGCAGCATATTTAACAGAGTTTTTGCATAGGGTTTCAAATATAATCCACAACTTTGCTTCTAAGGTCGTAAAAAAAGACCTTTACCAATTGAAATTTACTCCATAACTTTATTGTGTCTTTTTTGTTCTTCAAGTTTATGTCTTGCACTTTTAACCGCATTTATCGACGATGCAATTCCTGCAGCTGTGCAGCTCCCCCTCTTTGTGCTCCTAATGCTGCAAATAATGGAATTAACGGTAACAAACCACCGAATATTGGAATTGGGATAATTCTTTTAGTTGGCTGTTTTACTTTAACGCTTCCTCTTCTGATAGATGCCAAAGCATATTCAGCCCCTATGCGTACATTTTTGTATTGCCTTCCTAATATCCCCTTTGCGCCGATCGTATAGCTGATTAAAATGAAATAGTCTTGGGAGTTCTTTGATTTTTTCTTGTTTTTTCAATTTTATTCCTTTGCCTATTTGTATTCCTTTTACTTTCTTTTGACTACCCATACCTAACTTAGCTTTAGTTTTCCTGTTATTCCTAGTGCAGCCAATCTTTCTCCTAAAGCAGCGCCACTGGGCTCAAATATTTGACAAGCTCTTTCTGCTAATAACTGATCTGCCCTGTTGCGATTCTTCAAGTCGGGAAATTTATAATAACCAATATGGTGCTCTTTACAAGCTTCGTCTAAATGATTTTTACTCTTATCTCCTCGGTGAAGACGTTTAACAAATTTTGTTCCTGGACCACAATATTTATATGATGGAATATGTAATTCAAAAGGTACTTTTTTAATAAGACTGTTTAATGAACCACCTTTCAACTCGAGCATTAAGCTTTTAATAGAGTCAGATGTAACATATCCTATTATATATAGAATATGAAGTTTACGAATCCATTCTCCATTTAAACAGTTAGAGCTTGCTCAATACTGATTGGAAAGCAACAGTTTTCTTTACCGATAAAAAATCATGATCTAAATTTAAGAAATTTTAGGAAGCATGCATGGTGTCTTATTTGGAGGATCATGTAAAAGAGCAATAGTCGGGTCGTAGGACCTTCTGGATGTGGGAAAACTAATGTAATTATTTCTCTATTAACTTCCGAAAATGGGTTAAGATTTGGAAATGTGTATATTCTTTCAAAATCATTATATCAGTCAAAATACGAGTTATTAAGAAATCTATTTAATTCAATTAAAGAAAAAGGATATCTTGAGTCATCTCGTGAATAAGATATAATACCACCGAATGAAATTAAACCTAATTCTATTATCATATTTGATGATATTGTTTGTTGTGATCAGAATATTTTGAGAGATTACTTCTGTTTCGGTAGACATAAAAATAATGATTGTTTTTATTTAAGCCAAACATATTATGTCTCTTACCGCAAAGGGAGTTATTTACCCATCTTGGAAAGTCGCTCGAGTGCAACCTGTTCCAGGAAAAGGCAAGAAAACCACGCCCTTAAACTATTGCCCAATTACCTTGCTTCCCATAATCTCCAAAGTCATGGAACATGTCAAGGGCGTACCCAGGATCAGAACTGGGGGGGGGGGGGGGGCAGACCAATAAAAAAGCACAATAGTTTTTCTCTTATTTTTATTAGTTATTAATAACCACATTCTATTCTAGGGTCTCGCTGGGTACGCCCTTGGAACATATAGTCAATCAGCAACTACTCAAGCACCTCGAGAACAACAGAATAATCAGCGATAATCAATACGGCTTTCGCAAAGAGAGATCGACAGGGGATATATAGGCCTATGTCACTCATATATGGAGTAGGGCAATTGAGAACTACGGAGAGTCTCGAGCGATTGCTTTGGATATTTCGAAGGCATTCGACAGAGTTTGGCATGACGGATTACTCAACAAACTGCCGTCTTTCGGACTGCCAGCCTCTGTCTGCAGCTGGCTTGCCAGTTTCCTTAAGAACTGATCTCTGCACGTTGCAGTTGATGGACACATCTCAGACACATTCAGCATTAACGCTGGCGTGCCTCAGGGCGCAATACTTTCACCAACTCTGTTCCCCATCTATATTAATGATCTGCTGACCGAAACGAATAATCCTGTTTACACTTTTGCAGATGACATCATGAGTACCCTTGTCTCCCAATTTAGAACAGAAAACCCTTTACCAGCGACTGAGACTTATCACCGCACACAGGAGCAGATTTCAGCAATTATTCAAGACCTGGAGAAAAGTTTAAACTTGGGGCGACAGAAATTTGGTCCAGTTCAATGCAGCAAAGAACCAAGCAGCCACGTTTACCAAGAGGGCCAATACGGCGGGCCCTGACATTATTATGGCAGGATCGACCATTCCTTCATCCTCGTCAATCGGACTACTGGGTGTCTCGGTCAACAGCAATATGTCCTGGCATGGCCACGTTCCTAACATCGCAAAATCAGCCTCCCAGAAGCTTGGTGCGCTATTTCGCAACAAAAAACTTTATACACCGTTAAGTGGCTGCTCGGGGGTTTAGAAAGCAGGAGAGCAAGCTCGCCGCCGCGCCGGAGGGTAAAAATTTTGGGGATGCTACGCCTAATTTTTACCCAAAAGTCGTTAAAAAACGAGGATTTGACACCCACTTGAATGGCAATTGTTGCGCACTTAAAGAAATGAATAAGTAGGTACTTACCGATTCCAGAAGAGTAAATCATTAAGACAGTTTATTGGAACTTCAAATCAATAAAGTTGTCAAAAAAGTTGATGAGAAGTTCAAAAACGTTCAAAAAAATATAAAAGTTTGATGGCAAAATAGGGTTATTGTACATATTTTTGTCGGTGGTTAGCACTTCGACCTTGCCGTTTCCTAGTTGTTAAAGTAAAATTTCATTCACCTGTTTTTGTCCAAAATTTTCAATAACTTTTTCATTAAAATCTAGAATTTGTTGGACCATAACACTCAATATTTATCATAGCTAAAGCATTTAGTCTATCATTACCCATTGAATTTCTTAAATATGTTTTAATCAACTTCAAAGTTGAAAAGCTCCTTTCGGCTTCCGCTGTGACCATCGGTATAGTCACAAGTATTCTCAATGTCATGGTGATTTATTTAAAAGCTGTATCCAGTCCCGGATTTAAAATAAAATTTAATGTCTTTAAAAACCTTTTATTTCTTCATTTTGACATCAGGGATCAGGTGATTTAAGTTCAAAAATAACGTGCATTGTTCTCGTCTTTTAAAATGTTAATATTCATTATCCATGGGGGGGATATATCCCCATAGCCCCCCCCCCCCCCCGCGGCTACGCCACTGGTCTGGCACATTGCATCACTGTGGAACTCACTCCCAGGACATCTGTTTTCCCCTAATTACAATCTACAACGTGGATCTCCCTTTAGTGTGTGTGCAACTGCCATAAAAAATCCGTTCCTAAGCATTTAATTAGAGATAATACCAATTTGTTAATAATATTTAAACAGGATGGTACAAATTTTATGATGATTATGTAAATACCGACATGTCTTATCGACAATTTAAAGACATGTTGTATTTGTTGGCAGTCAGATTATGATTTTGTAGTTATTGATAAAGATTGCAACATGAAATCTGGTGGTTATCCAAAGGGATTTCATAACTATTAAATTTTAGAAAATATATATAATCATCATTTTACTTAATTTAATATTAGTTCATGATCTAAACTATATCTATAGACATGAACGAGAAAATTGCAAAAGAACTAGTGAAAGCTCGTAAAGCCTTAAAGCGAAAATATCAAGCCCTAAAGTCAGATATAGCAGAATCAAAAATTCGCCAAGAAAGAGAGTTAAAGCCGATTACTTAACCTTGCAGCAATTAATTAAAACTATAATATCGGAACCATTAATAAAACGGGAAATATCTGCACCTCCGTTATTTTCAACTCTTCAACATTCTCACTTTTCATATATCAATCAACAACAACCAACAAGAAGACAGACAACCATATATCAAAGATATCTCCCCACTGATATACCATCATTTTGCAAGACGAAGAAATATTTTAGGATAACGATGATGATTTTTACCCAGCTCCAGTCGCAGACTGAATTTCATAATAAGATCTCAAGAAAGAGAACATACTTTTAGTCCAAACCGACCATAACCGAACCAACTAACATATAAGTTATACAAGACATTCTTGAATTAACTAGAACTTCCGCTTATAAGGAATATCTTGGGACATTTCAACCGCTCGTAAGAACATTTGTTGATTTGGCAATGAAGGGTCGACAAGATGTGGATAGCACTCACGGTCTGACTCATGATCCTTAAGCGAAAAATGGAAAATTGGAGATAGTTTGATCGATTTTGAAAAGGAAAATTTGAGAGTTCAAAATGTAACCCACAAAGGAACTCCCGGGTTGTACGAGCTATTTTTTTTTCAAGATCCAAAGGGTAAGGATAACGATCTTGAAAATTATACCTATATTTAAAAAAGAACAAACACTTATAGAACAAATTACGATGGCAATGAACAAATACAGGGAACCAACGCACCGATCCGAAATATCTAACAATAATCAAACCATAATATTTAATTGAAAAGAAAATACTTAAACGACCGATCAAATCCATCACATCCAGCGTCTCAAGCGTATCTAGTCTAAGCAGATTAGGACCACCTCAAACACGTCAGAGAACAACAAAAAGGAGATGTACAAAAGAAGGAACATTGTTAAACTTATCAGATAAAAGAGTTGATTATGTATATTTTGATGATGTGAACGAACTAGGGGCCTCGCAAATGGCAGGTCGTACTGGTCATCAAAATGAAATTATATCAATATTGGAAGAACTTAGAGAAGCAAAAATAATTGTATAAGAGCTAATGAATTGAAAGAAACAATTATTATGTTATAGAACACGAAGTTAAAATTTCGATTGATAAACTCGGATCGCATATACCTTTCAAAGATCAAAATAAATTATTAAAATATGGAAATGTCTCTAATTTTTCTCCTTCATCTTCTGAGTTCTTAAATATTATGGATATTAATAATGTAAAATTGTACTATAACATTGTATTACCTTTTATCGGAAAACGGGATTCCATTAAGAAACAATATGAATTACTTCAAGATGGCAGAACTATAGACAAAGTTGAATATCCAAAAGAAGTTGTTGTTCTTCACATAAACGGACAAGCAAGAGCATATGGAACGAAAACTAAAATTATATCAAGTGATGTAATTAGTGTTCACAATGCTAAAAAATCGATAAAATATATGGAAATAGAACATTATACATTCTTAACTTACAACTATGACAGATAGCTTTCCAGAAGATGTTAATGAACTTCATAAGCAAAGCAGAAAAAATTACAAACGTCGTAGGGTTATAGTAAAAGGTTTAAATTATTTATGGCAAGCTGATTTAGTCGAAATGATACCTTATTGGAAATTGAATTGAGGATATCGTTACATGTTGGAAGTAATTAAGGTATTCTCAAAATATGTTCGGATAGAACCAATTAAATCAAAATCAGAAAAAAAGAAGTTACTCAAGCTATGAGCAAAATTTAGGAAAGCGTTGAAAATGTCCGAAAAAACCTCCAAACTGATATGGGAAAAGAATTATTTAACACAGATTTTTCAAAGTTAATGGTTGATTTTAACATAAATCATTATAATATTAATTCTTATTTAAAAGCAAGTGTGGTGGAAAGAGTGAACAGAACTATAAAAAAATTTGTGTGGAAAAAATTCAGCTTGCGTGGAAAGTACAAATGGATTGATATTTTAGATGAAATAGTTCAAAAATATAACACAAAACAATCTACAACTGGCAAAAAGCCAAATGAAGTTAACAAAAATAAGAAAAAAGACATTTTAAGATTAGCTTTTACTCACGCAAAAACAATTGATCCAAAAGTTTGAAAATTTAGTGAGGGGATTATGCGCGGATAAGCAATCAGCGAGAAACATTTTCCAAAAGTTACACACCGAATTGGCCAAATGAAATATTTCGGATAATAAAAGTTAAACTTACAAATCCTACAACATATTTGCTTCCAGATGAAAAAACCTCGAAATTGAAAGAGGATTCTATGAAGAAAAGTTGCAGAAAATTAAGCATCCAGATGTCTATTTGGTAGAAAAAGTATTAATTTGTAAAAGTCTTCCCCCTTCTTCTAACCCGCTAAAAAATTATTAAGAAAAAGGGAAATAGAGTATATGTTAAATAGCTTCGATAGGATAAATCACACCATTCGTGGATTCTTAATAGAGAAGTACTGTAATTTAACGGTTTTATCTTACATCTATTTTAAATGAAAACTTTTATATTTTTTATGAAATAAACACAAATATTAGAATTGATATATTTTATTAAAACTCACTTTAAATTTATACATTAAATCTTTGATTAAAAATCTTGTTCCTATGTTCCTCACTAAGAAATATGTCCAACACATTTTGGCACTGCACAATTCATCTATCGAATCGAAGTCTGTCTGCATAGAATTTCTGATATTTAGATTTTCACGCTTGCGTATAAGCAAGTGGCATGCCCCCCACCATCAAATATAGTTTATTTTTATCTTCCAAAATATTGATTGATTTCTTCATAATATTTCTTCGCTGAAAGATTGTTTTTTAATTTTTCTTCCAATCGTTCCCGATACAACAACAGCATTTCTAGCATCACACATAGATTTTTACTATTGATATTCTGATTTGGATTTAGCACTGCATATATATCGAATAGAATGTTTCTTGATTGTGTGCAAAAACTAGTTTGAGACAATTTGAAACACTTCTCAAAATCTTGTTTCTTAATGATTTGAATTCTGTAATCCGCAATCTCAGAGAGTGACCATGTGTCAACAGGACTGCATGAAAGATAAACGTAATTTCCATCGAATTTTTGAATTTTTAAGATGAGACAATCATTGAATTTATGAAAGCTTAAAGTAATGTTGCCACACATCAGCGATTGTGTATCAGAACTAAAAGAATAAAAGCAATTAGCTACCACTTCCAGATATTTCAACAGAGTTTTCCATTCTTCTTCATTCAGGCTCACATAAAATCCGTTTCTACCTCCAATAAGAATTGTTGGTGCAAAATCACTTAAACTGATTCCCACAGCTATAAACTTAGATGAAGAATTATTTAAATAATAAACTTTAGAATTTAGAAGTTTCACTAATTTTTATACTTGAATCGTCTTTCTTAAACACATTATTAGTATTGGTGTTATATTCATTAACTTTACTGAAATTAGTATACATGTTGATTATTTAATGTGATCTGCTAAACTGAACTGTTTCGAGTTAGTCCTTGATGATATAATATGATCCCCACCAGTTGATACAATATTATCCCCACTATTTTATCAAAAAGTTGAAAGTTATTAGTTATAATTATATTCTTATTATTCTGTCTTAAATTTATAATACATAATTCCTAATACTGTTATGACCGAAAATAAACCTATTGTTAATACTGCATTAAAAATATAAGTTATATAATACTTGAAATTTTCTTCCTCGTTGAAAAGGGTACAGTATATGTATGTGTCATAACTGGTATTGTTTACATAATAATATGTGTATGTGTCATAAATGGTTTTGTTTGCATAATAATGTACAATTTTGAAGAAATTGCTATTAATGTTCATTTGCTGCATTTTAAATGAAAACGCTTGGCTGTTATTATTATTTTTTTTAATTCTCATATTATGACATGATTGCGGTAATTCATAAATTCGATGCATTTTTGAAACAGACTAAACTATGTGTCACTCTATATGGAATATGCACATATAAAGTATTTCTTGTAATGTAATATAACAAAATATATGGTGTAGAGACATTAATTAAATTAACACACCTTAAACTTTTAATTGTATATTGTGATAAACAAGAGGAGGCAATTCTATTACAGTATCATGGACATAATGATGGCATTTACAGCAATTCCAATTTTTAAATAGCAAAAAGGAATTATTGTAATTACAATGATAAAATTTACAATATCTTGGAGACAATGATAACATTCGCAACAGTCAAAATTATAAACAAAGAAAAGAAAATGTTCGTATTGTATTTAGTAATAACTACATATTTTTCTTCAAATTTCTTCATCTTACAAGCCACAAACATTCAGCTAAGTCACACTTATTGTGATGCCTATGGTGTTCTTTAATAGAACAATCATCAGTTGTCCACTCAAAAATTTCGACCCCGTACCTCTTCCCGTTCTCCTGAAATTAATTATTTGTTTTTCCTTCTCCCCTCCCCTGGCCAAAGCGGTGGTGGTACGGGGTCCCGTTTTCGTCCAGGATCTTCTTTTTACCCAGGCTACATCCCCTGAAAAGTTCGGCCCTCTACCTATACGGGAACATGCCAGAAGAAGGAGCGTTACGTTACATATCCGAGCCTGACGCGCGCTTGACGGCTCGGTCTCATTCAACCCCCACAAAAAAAAACGCAAAACGCGCCTAAAGAAGTTTTCACTTCAAAAAGGAACATCATGGTGACCCCATGAAAGTGTATCAAACCTATCTGGAATTTTATATCTTTGGTCACCTATAGAACTTAAAGTTAATATATTCACCAATTTAGTAAACATATTATGTAAATGCGACCGAAAGGTATACATTGTGCAAAACGTTTTTGAATTATTTTCAACCACATCTTTGCAATGAACATAATCTAACTAATTTTTGATGCTACTTTCTTTAACACCTTTTGCTCTTTTAAGAAAACCACTTTCTGTTTTAAGGCAATATGCTGTCGCTCCGGTTGTAAATTTGAGCCTCAACTGCTTTTGCAGCGTATTTTGTTTCGCTGAATACTACCTTTTCAAAATGTTTAATAAAGTAATATATAAAACTTACAATGACTATATTTTCTGTACTAACAAAGACATAAAAAAACACCATTTCTGCATAAACGCGGGGGAATAAAAATGAGATGTACCTCATTTTTATTCCAGCACTACAGTCATCTACTTTAAAATCTTAAATGCCACTACTCTCACTTGTGACACCTCTCTGGAAAGCTTATCAAAAATGCTTTTCAGCGATATCAAAATGAGTGAGATTTAAGTACGAAATGCTAGCAAAATTTTGTCGTCTTTTTCTTTTTAATTCGGAAATGGTGTGTTCTATGGAAGAACGAGTAAAAACGATTTTTTTATGTTGACCAGGATATGTGCTATTTGAGAATTGCTATTACTTTTAATGAAAAGCATTCTTCCAAAAACTTCAGCTACAAGATTTGATTTCAAATTTTCAAAAACTGGATCCGTTGTAAATAAAAAAAGACACCAACCGAGACTTTGGATGAATATATGCAGATTGAGGTTATTGGCCAAGTTTCTATAAATGTTTCTGTAATTTACCAGCAGTTACCGGCGTAGCCAAACAAAGAATCTGTTGGGAAAGTAATGAGTATGTATAAATTTCACCCTTACAAATTGAAAATTTTGCAAGAATTTGGCGACGATGATCCAGACAGAAGAATTCGGTTTTATGAAACCATGATACAGAGAATTACGGCAGCACCCGAATTTATAAGAATCATTTGCTTCAGTGATGAGTCTTCTTTTTTTCCGAGATGGTCGTGCGAATAAACAGAACTGCCGCTACACTGCGCAGTGGGGTTAATTCAATTTTTTACAGATGGCCACACTCAATCTCCCTAGAAAGTACATGTTTGAGCGGGAATACTGGGATATCATAGCACGTTTATGCTGAAATGCTCTACAAAACTATTGAGCCCTCGATTGTCTATGAACTTGAAAACTACAGGGACTTACAAGGCAATCTGAATTTGAACGAAGATCTACACTTCTAGCAAGATGTGGTTGGACCATAATTATCCACACTAGTGGATTGGCAAGAAACATACAATTGAGTGGCCGCCAAGATCCCATGATCTTATCCCTATGAACTTCTTGTTATGGGATTACATTAAATCACTACTTTACAAAACCCAGCTGGCTTCTCTGCATCTGAGGATAATTGATGCTTGTCGAAGTATTCCAAGAGACATTTTTCAGAAAGTTAGGGAGGAACTTTTAATATAATAGTTAAAAAAGAGCAAAAAGCCAGTATTTGCATTATTTCAAAAAAAGAGTGGTTTAATGTAAGTTTTGGATCCTTTTTCAACAAGAAATAAACGTATTTCATGATTTTACCTGCCGAATTTCGCAAAAGCCAGTTTTAGAACATTTTTTCCAAATTTTGCATATTTTCTACTTATATCTCATGAATTTTGGTATCGCTGAAAACCGGTATTGATGAGCTATCTAGAGAAGTCACAAGTCAAATAGGGTAGTGTCATTTAAGATTTTAAAGTGAATGAAGGTAGTGTTTCAGGGGTGGGTCAGATTGCACTACTTGTGACCTGTGAACTTATAACCTTAATTTTTTCCCCCACGTTTTTGAAGAAAAGGTATTTTTTGTTTGTTTCTATATCTTTTCTAGTGTAGTAGCAAGTTTTCATATTATCACTCTGTAGATTAAGTTGGGGTTTGCAACCTTCGGCAAAATGCACTACAACAGAGTTTTATCCACAATAC
>MU182258.1:98724-126943 GCA_016904865.1 Pissodes strobi
TATATGTGTGTGTGTGTGTGTGTTTTTAAGAACACGCAGTACTATTGAATAACGTTACTATATTTACTCCCTTCATATATTTCAGATTTGAAAATAACCAAGAATATTACATAGAGGTAGGAGTACACAATGACAGTACTCATGATATATTTATTGATTCAGGCATAACCGATAAGCTTTATAATGAAGTAAAGGTTTTATGTTGGATCATGACTGGTCCACCAAATCACGTAACGAAAGCTAAACATATTAAAGCTACTTGGGGAAAAAGATGCAATTATTTGCTGTTTATGAGCACAAAGGAAGGTAAGGGTAAACGGTAAGATTGTGTATCAACGGTGTTATTTAACCGCAAGCTTCATCATCATCATCATCATCATCAAGCCCTTTATTGCGCCCAGTATTGAGCATAGGCCTCCCTTCCTCTCCTCCAGTTCTCTCTGTTTTGTGCTGTTCTCGTCCATCCAAATCCTGCCACTCGTTTTATGTCATCATACCATCGCATACTTGCTCTTCCTCTTCCTCCCTTTCCTTTCCATGGTCTCCAGCGTATTATTCGGCTATTCCATCTGTCGTCTGTAAGGCGGGCTATATGTCCTGCAAAATTCCACTTCAGGCTTGTGACTCTCTCCACTATATCTACGACCTTTATTCTCTGTCTAATCCATTCGTTTCTCTTTCTGTCTCTTAGTGTTACCCCTATCATAACTCTTTCCATGGCTCTTTGTGTTGTCCTCAATTTATTCACCATTGTCTTTGTGAGAGTCCAGGTCTGTGCTCCATATGTTATCACCGGTACTACACACTGTTCAAATATTCTTGTTCTAAGGTATTGTGGTATCCTTCTATCCTTAAGTATATGACTTAATTTGCCAAATGCCACCCATCCTAGTCTCCTTCTCCTTTCAATCTCTATCTCCTTGTTACCCTTTTCTATCTCTATTTGTTGTCCCAGATATATATATTCTTGAACATTTTCCAATATGTGCCCGTTGACGTGTACTTGATCTTGGCTCATTATCTTTTTTTTTTGTTTTATTAATTTTTAGACCGATTTTTGAAGATTCTCTGTCTAGTTCGGAAAGCATTCTTTCAAGATCCAATGTGTTGTCGGCGAATAGAACAATATCGTCTGCAAATCTTAAGTGTGATATTTTGGCTCCACTTATGTTCAGTCCCATATTTCCCCATTCAAGTTTTTTGAAAATTCCTTCCAGAGCTAAGGTAAAGAGTTTTGGGGATATTGTATCTCCTTGTCTGATACATCTTTTGATTTCAATGTTGTCTGATTCTTCGTGTAACCTGATTTTTGCATTTGCTCTTTGATATATATTTTTAAGAATGTTCTTGTACCGATGGTCTAATCGCGCTTTGTCTAGTTCTTCAAATTTTGCCCAATGTTCTACGGAGTCGAATGCCTTCTCGTAGTCCACGAATGCCATGTGTATTGGAAAGTTATATTCGATCGACTTTTCTATTATGATCTTTACTGTAAGTAAGTGGTCATTAGTGCTATGTCCTTTGCGGAATGCGGCTTGTTCTACCGGTTGGTAGGCATCCAGCTTATTTGAAATTCTGTTGGTTATGATTCGGATTAATTCGGGTAAAAAGCTTATAGATCTTAGACATCAAGCTAATGGGTCTATAGTTTTTCCAGCATTGTTCGATCTCCTTTTTTAAATAACATAACTATTATTGCCTCATTCGAATTCGTGGGTATTGTTTGTTGTTCTATACAGATATTGAAAAGGTGCTTTAGCTGCGGTATGACAATTTCTTGTGCCTTCTTGAGCATTTCCGCGATTATATCATCTCCTCCTGGTGCCTTGTTTTTCTTCCTTGAGTTTATAGCATGTATAATTTCTTCCTTGTTTATTTCTGGTACTCTGAAGAGTCAGAGCCAATGTTGACTACTTTTCCTTTGTTTTGGTTTCCTGGTGGTCTTTCTGTTCTTGGTGAGTAAAGGTCTTGACAGAACTTATGGGCTATTTCTTTAATTTTGTCTCTGTTTCTTATTTCCACATTGTTATCGTCCTTCAGAGCTATTATTTGGTGTTTTCCTTGCTTCTTCCTTAGGCATTTAAGGTTTTTTTTTTCTTCAATCACCTTCTCTGCCATTATTCTATAGTTCTCTTCCCTATCCTTTCTTATCATTCTCCTTGCCTCTCTTCTGACATTTTGGTATTGTTCCGTTGCGTATAAACCATTTTTATACAGAGTTCTTCTTTCTTCTATCTTTAGTTTGGTTTCGCATGATATTTTGTTTGTTTTTCTTGGCTTTCTTTCCGCTACTTCATTTGCTACTTTCCTCATTGCCCTTGTTATGTCGGATGCTACTTGGTTGATGTCGTCTGTTGTCATTATGTTGTTTATGTGCCTCTGTAGTTTTCCCTTGTATGTTTCCCTGTTTTGATGGAGCATTTCCGTGTCTACTATTTTTTGGTTGGTTCTTCCGTATTCTCTGAAGCTTGATTTTTCCAGGATCATTTTGGCTCTCACCAATCTATGGTCACTCCCTGTATTGAACGAGTTCAGAACGGTTACGTCTTGAATTATTGTTTTGGAAGACGAAAGTATGTAGTCTATTTCGTTCATTGTCATTCCGTTTGGGCTTATCCAGGTCCATTTTCTTTGGTGTTTTTTGTTAAAGAAGGTGCGTGTGGCATACAATCTTTGTTCCGTTATAAAGTTTGTCATCATATTACCCTTTTGATTTCTAGTGTCAAATCCATATTTACCTATATATTCTTCCTTGGCCTCTCCTTGTTTTCCCAATATGGCGTTAAACTCTCCCATATCTATTTCGTATTTACAATTGTTCTGTTCTCTTGCCAATCTTATGTCTTCGTATATTACCTCTGTCCTCTGTGTCTTCGTCTGAATAGGTGGATGTGGGTAGGTACACTTGTATTAGTTTAAACTTATATTTTTCATTGTTGCTATGCCGCGTGGAGAGTAGACGTGTTTGTTGGTTCCGTTAAAATATTAAGTTTTTAGTGGTTTAAACTGCAAGTATTTCGCTGATTTTTTTTACCAGCGCTAGTTATATAGTGCTTCAAGATTTCGTCTAGACAACAACGTTGGTTTGGTTAAGAATCCAACAAAAAAAGGTCTAATAGCTACTCACACACAATTAATACAATGGTTTTTACGGAGCGTCAAAAAAACGAGCTCAAGGCCTTGTCATCCGATATCGTCCGTGATATTGTAAACAGTTCCTTATCTGACCAAAAATTTATAAACAAACTGGTAGAAAGTATTTCCGACAAGATCTCGCAAAGCATCAACGATACACTGGAAAAAATTTCTTTAAAAGTTAACAACTTGGAATCTCAGATGGGGGACTTAACAAAAGAAAACGAGGATATGAAGACAAAAATTGATGAACTTGAACAAAATACCAAACTCTGTCAATTGAGGTTATACGGTTTGCCTGAGAAGAAGAACGGCCCTGGCAGTGAATCCCTAAACAAAGTTGTTGCCCATATGTTAGAGTCAAAACTTGGCCTTCAGAACATAACTCCCGTAAACAGCTATCGCCTAGGCCCAGTTAGACCCAACAAAAATAGGCCCACAGTAGTTACGTTCAATAATATGCTGGAACGAAATGCTGTTTTCTATAGCAAAAGGAATTTAAAAGGAAGCACGTTGGTGATAACGGAGGAACTTACGAAACTCCGGTACGAACTTCTGGCCCTGGCCAAGGAGAAACTGGGCAAAACTGCGGTGTGGACATCAGGTGGCAAAATACATGCAAAAGTAAACAATAAGAAGATCTGGATCAAAAACGAAAATGACGTTGCTAATGTTTCAGAGTAAAAATTGGAACCTATAAACTTTTAGATCTGCTCACATTGGACGATACATATATAAACATATATTCTTTTCTCTACATATTGTTTCCTCGTGTAATTGTTGCTTATTTCTATATAGCTGCATATAAAATTTGGTGAGTACCATGCCTGATTAATTAAATCATGAAGAATTTTAGGGTTGCCTTTCTTAACATAAGGTCACTTGTGTCTCATTTTTCTGATTTCAAAACCATCGTCGAACAAGGTCAATATGACGTAGTGGGTCTCTCGGAGACTTGGTTGGGGATAAATATACCGGATGATATCGTAAACTTGAATGGATACAGTGTAGTAAGATCAGACAGATCCTCTAGAGGTGGGGGTGTAGCACTTTACATAAAAAACAATTTACAATTTTCCATTTGTCATGTTTTATCGGATGCAATCCTTGAAGAGATTTGGGTCGAAATGAATATCCTTAAAAAGAAATACGTTGTTGGCGTTTTTTATAGACCTCCTAGAGGTGTGGTTTCTGACTTTCTTGGGGTTTTTGAAAAACGATTATCTGATTTTCAACCATCCGAAATTTTTTGCGGGGGTGATCTTAATTTAAATTTATTAAATTTGACAGACCAGCACACCATCACCTTCTATGACTATATAGAATCACTTAATTTGCAACAAGTCATAATGGAGCCAACTAGAGTTACAAAAAGTAGCGCCACTTTATTGGATGTTGTTTTGGTGTCGAAGGGAGAAATAAATATTGATTCAGGGGTTAAGGATGAGGGATTGTCTGATCATTTTCTGACTTACTGCTTTATCTCCAACAAATGTCATAAACAGACTGAGACAATTAAATTTCGAAATTTAAAAAATATTGATAAAGAACTTCTTAACAATTTTTTGGATTTAGCTCCTTTCGAAAATATTATATACATGAGCACAGTTAATGATAAAATCGCAGCTTTGAACAACTTTTTGATTAATATTTTTGACACCCTTGCACCCCCGAAGGAAGTAAGTTTGAAAACTAGAAAGCCACCTTGGCTCACATATACAGTAAGAAATATGATACGTTTGAAAAATAAAGCTTTTTACAAGTATAAAGAAACTAAAACCACTGCTAGTTGGAATTTCTATAAGCAAATAAGAAATCAAACCAATTTAGCGATAAGGCAGGAGAAGAGGCAGTACCTCCAGCATACAATTAATGCTAATGTAAACAACTCAAAGTTTTTTTGGAGAAAACTAAATGATTTACATATACATTCTAAAAAAGGATTCAGTTCTATACCAGATAGTTTTAATAATCCTAACGAAATAAATAAACACCTTTTAAATGTAAATAAAACTCCCTCCACAGATGAACAACTTAATGACTTCTATAAAAATAATATAAAAAATGGTATCTCTTCAACTTTTTACTTTCATACTGTTTCAGATGATGTAGTTAAAGAATGCTTGCTAAATATAAAGTCTTTGGCTACGGGGGCAGATGAATTGAACCTAGATATGATATTACTCTGTATTAATAGAATCCTTCCTTTTATTACTAATATCATTAATTCTTGTTTTCTGGAGAATACTTTTCCTGATTTATGGAAAATCTCAAAAATTTTACCAATTACTAAAAAGCAAAACGTAGAAAACTACAATGATTTAAGGCCTATAAGTATTCTGCCCGTTTTATCTAAGGTTATGGAAAAAATTATAAATTTTCAAATAAATGAATATTTAAGATTGCATAATGTTTTGCCTCAAATCCAGTCAGGTTTCACAGAGGGACATAGCTGCAACACCGCTCTTTTGCATGTAACGGATGATATTATTCACGCGATTGACAGGGGAAAGGCAACGGTACTTGTACTTATTGACTTTAGTAAAGCTTTTGATAGAGTGGATCATGGGCTGCTTCTGTCAATTCTTCACTACATTGGGTTTAGTGGTGCGGCTGTTGCGCTCATGAGTAGCTATCTTAACGATAGACTTCAGTTTGTGGAGACGGATAAGGGTGCTTCGAAGGTGGAAAAGCAGACTTTTGGCGTGCCTCAAGGTTCCATTCTGGGACCGCTTTTATTTTGTATATACACTAGCAATATTATTGATTCCATAAAGTACTGCCAGATTCATCTATACGCGGATGACACACAGCTATATATTTCGTTTGGACCTAACGAAACTCATTTGGCTCAAAATAAATTAAATGATGACCTAGCTGCATTGTTTGAATTTTCGCAGAAACATAACCTATTAATTAATTCATCTAAATCTACTTATTTAATTTTTGGGAGACCTAACTTGAGTCAGGATATGAAAATTAAAATAGGTGGTAACGATATTCCTTATTCACAAAAATGTCGAAACTTAGGTTTGTTTTTCGACTCGATTTTAAGGTTCAAACCTCACGTTAATAAATGCATTCAACGCGCCTATGCAAATCTAAAAAAACTGTTTCCTCATAGACATCTTTTATCCAAATCTCAAAAAATACAATTAACAGACTCTCTCGTGCTTAGTCATTTCAATTTTGCGGACGTAGTGTACGGCCCATGTCTGGATAAGGTCGACTTGGACAGAATCCAGCGTGCCCAAAAGTCATGTTTGCGATTTATCTATGGTGTCCGTCGTCATCGGCCAGTATCTCATAATCTGGGTGCTGCAAAATGGCTCTCTATGGAAAATAGAAGGAAGTTGCACTCTGCTACACTGTTCCACAAAATAATACGATCCGAACGTCCCTCGTATTTGTCTCGTAAAATAAAATACCGAACTGATGTACATTCGCTAAATCTCCGGTACCGAGGCTACATATCTCCGCCTATATATAGAACAAGTTTTTTTAAAAGAAGTTTTTCTTATAATGTCTATATGCTCTACAATGGCATTCCGGAGCAATTAAAAATTTTATCTCCTAGTCGGTTTAAAGCGACATATAAATATTTATTACTGAATGACACTCAGTGACCTTCCATAGTTTATTTCAGGTTATTAGGTATCATTGTTTTTTTTTAAATGTGTATTTTTTTTTGCAATCAGGTACGGTTTTACTCGCCACGCATGGATTTGTTGTTTTTTTTTCTCTTCCAGGGGGATGAACTAGCATCTTTTTAAAATTGATTTTCACTCCTCCTTTTTGTCAATATCTTAAGTTAGTATCTACTTGTATTTAATTTGAACCTCTGTACTTTGTATTGGCAAATAAATCTTTTATTATTATTATTATTATTATTATATATGCTACTCTTTCTGATATTCTCATTGCTTAATGTTTGAATTAATCCATAATTTCTTGTCAAAGCAATTAATAATCTATTTCTGTCAGCAGTGGATTTCAGTTTAACTGTAAATGTATTTTGAAGTGAGACTTCTCTACGCATGGCAGGGTAAGTCCGTTTCATGCGACTTGCAATGAGTTGCTGAGGGGGCGAGAATTTTCGAGCGTTATGATAATGCCGATCACGTGAGGGAAGTTCGAAGAGTGCGTCAGCGGCGACAGGAGGGGGAATACGCTCATTCTTGATTGGGAGAGTGCCGGCAGGAGGGGAAATGGCTGCCTGTATGAACGCCCGAAGTGGGAGGGGGCATACTAATAACAGAGTTTAACCAGTGTTGTCGATTGTCACATAATTATCAGATTTTAACATAATTTTGCTAGCAGTCTGATACAAAATTTGAAGATGGCATAATTATCAATTTTAACATAATTTTAACAGACAATAATTTATTCTGCCAATAATATAATTTGACATTTAATACAGTAGCCTTATAGAAAAAGGCTCTGTAAGATTTAAAGTATTTAAAAGGCCCCATCTCGTATGAATATTCTCTAGCGGTATGCCTAGCTTTTATTACTTGAAAATAGAGGGAGGCAGTAGAAAACCACCGATACAGTAGTTCTATACAAGATAGAGCCACTGTAACCACCGATTCGAGTGGGAGACATCTAAAGGTGCGTATCCACCAAGCGCGCAAAACGTTTGCGATTGTTTGCAAACTCCATGTTTGTTTGGTGGAGACGTTTATCACGCGCATTAGCAAACGTTTGCAATCATTTGGTCGTGTTTCGAGCGGTGTCGGTACATCAAAGGGATTTGTTGTTTGTATGAGCGCTTTGCTTTTTTGGGTACAGTTGTTTGCGAATAATTGGCTGGTGGAGACGATTGTCAATAAAAGAACTGCAAACGTTTGCTCGCAATGATTTTTTGGTGGATACCTATTCAGTGACTTTAAGACTTTAAGATCGCCTACAGTCAATACCTTAGGAGGTGTTGCTACAGGCTACAAGATCTCCAAAGTCACTGTAAGATCGCTTTGTTTTCGGCGCCATATCTTTGTTCATGGCGTAAGTAAGAGCAAAATTTTAAATTTTTAATAAACGGCGAATCGCAAACCTTTTTTTAAGTATCTGCCTAAGTCCTCCGGCCTGCCGAGTACTGGGCTTGCGCGCTCATCATAAATACATTTCTGACAAATAGATGTCTTTATGATGCAAGGAAGCTTCCAGCGGATCTCTTGGTGCAGTGGTTAGATGCTGTGTTTGTGACAAGGCGGCCCGGGTTCGAATCCATTGGCAAGACTTGTTTTTTTTTGCGTGAAGTGAAAAAATACAGATGTAAATAATGTGATGTGCGCGCAAGCCCAGGACAGGACTCGTTAGGCGGGAGGACTCGGCGGATGGTACCAAAAAAACGAACCTCACGGCGAATCAGAAGATATATTTTGCTGGTCCCGCCATCTTCAGGTTTTAACATAATTTACATCAAAATCTGATAATTTTGGCTTAGCCATCACATAATTTCATTTCCTGCCAGCGGCAACACTGAGTTTAACTGTGCTAATCATTCTAATAATTTAACTGTATCTAGAGCTGTGAAGGAAGAAGTTTCACTTCTATCGCACATAGGCTTCACGCTCAAACATTTTTTTTTAATAGCCGACTTTTTTTTATTAAATTTGCAATAGAAGATTTAATATTTTTTTGTAATCGTAGGTCTTAGACTGTTTTTGGCGTAGATTCTAATTTTAAAATGAAGTACACAAAGACTCACGTTTCACATACATAGTCTGCATAATTACATTGTCAGTATAAATGCTGAATAATATTATAGAGGCGAGATATAACCCAAACTAAATTATATTTTAACTATACAATGTATTATATATAACTATCCAAATAAATGTTTAAAATACTTAATCAAAATTAATTTTAAACTTTTTTCAGATCCTTCCTTGCCATCGATTGCTCTACCAGTCATTGAAGATAGAGCCAATTTATGGGGTAAAACAAAGGAAGCTTTTAAATATGTCTATAAGAACTACTACGATAAAGCTGATTGGTTTTTTAAAGCCGACGATGACACGTGAGTGGCATTTAGATGTTTTATCCATGAACGTAAAGGGGCACAATAGTGCAGCGACTATTTTATTGTGCAAGACATTGAACTAACTACGGCCAACAAAGTTTTTGTAATAATATTATTAGGAACCATTAGGAATTTGTTGCAAATATTGGTATTTTTAAATTCCACATAGACAAATTTAAAGAATGTGTTACTAATAATATAGTCCTGGAGCCCGTGTACAAAAATTGCAACGATTTCGGGCAGTTTCTTTATATTGTTATTCGATTGTACCCACATTGTGTAGATACGTTTGGGGTGTCAGCTGGCTAGGTGGCGGTGGGGGTAGTTGCTAAGGGGTTGCAAACAAATGAAAAAAATCGTGACGGGAATCAGTCCCGGGCAGCAGGAAACTTTTATGAACGGAAAATTATGTTCAATAATGAACATTGAACATTGTCAGCTAGCCGGGGGGTGGTGGGGTACTTGTCAGCTAGGGGTGCGAATGAGTCCGAAAATGCGAATTTTCAAAACGATGTCGGGCAACTTGAAATTTGGGTTGCTACTAATATTTTATATATGACTCACGAAAAAAAGTGTCAGCTGCTGGTATGTCGGTGGAAAAGTTGTCAGCTGGGGTCACAAAACGTTCCGGGCTGGCGCACACGACTTTTAATGCATCAGCTGACAATTTTTCCACCAACATACGAGCAGCTGATACATTTTTTCGTAAATATTACATTAAATATTAGTATCCAATTAAATTACAAGTTTCCCGAAATCATTCTTGTTGATTTAATCATGAAAAACATGCAGGGGGCAATCTCGACTTACCAATTTCAGTTCTACATAATGAGAAATTCATTTAACTATCAATGGAAAATTATTTAAGTACTGCTTAATTAGAATGCCATTATAAACTGTACCTACTACATAAATTAATAGTAAGCAATTTTACTATACAAAATCGGATTATTTATTATTTAAAAAATAATAAATCATCTTAACATGTCGGTATTTAGTCTCAATCTTCGTCATCAGCATCTTCTTCGTCATCATCAGAGTCATCAATCTCCTGTTCGATTGGCAAAAGATCGTCATCAGGCTGTTCATTGACATTTGGAAAAATAAGTAATTGTTTGTATAAAAATTATTAATATTTTATGACATGACAAATTCAAATAATTTAAATAAATACCTTTAGTATTGTCGGCGTCTTGAGTGATCATTTCCATAGTCGTGAGTAATTGGTCGCCATCAAACCATTTGCAGGTGTATTTACCTTCCTCTAGCTGCCATCTATAATCTAGTGGGTCCAATGTGGACGGAACTTGCTTGTGCGCGTTACTCCAAATCCTCGATATGTAGATGGTCCTCAATAACTGCTGTTTTAATTCAGAGTATGATGATGGCAATGCTACCCGGGGGCTTCGGCTGCTGGCGTCCGGCGCTGTGCTGCGCGTACAGCTCAGGCCCTTCCCCTCTCTCTTCCCTCCAACCTCACCTGCCCTACCATTTTTCGATGGCATTGGCAATTTTTTCTTTCAATATGCCGCAGTTAGCAATAAATACTGCAATAAAATCTGAATTTGTATGTACCATGTATGGCTTTACGACAATATCAAAGTTAATGTTGCACGTGTGGCGACCTTCATGAAAGTATATAAACTAGGAAAAGATGACAACGAATTTACATTGCCTGATAAGAACTTTGACGCATCTTTCTTGCCATCATCATACTCTAAATCAAAACAGCAATTATTATTGAGGACCATCTACATATCGAGGATTTGGAGTAATGCGCACAAGCAAGTTCTGTCCACATTGGACCCACTGGATCATGGATGGCAGCTGGAGGAAGGTAAATACACCTGCAAATGGTTTCATGGCGACCAATTACCCCCGACTGTGAAAATGATCACTCAAGACGCCGACAATACTAAACGTATTTATTTAAATTATTTGAATTTGTCATGTCATAAAATATTAATAATTTTTATGCAATTAATTACTTATTTTTCCGGATGTCAATGAACAGCCTGATGACGATCTTTTTCCATTCGAACATGAGATTGAAGACTCTGATGATGACGAAGATTCAGACTAAATATCGACATGTTAAGATGACTTAATAGTTTTTTAATAATAAATAAGACGATTTTGTATAGTAAATTGTTTACTATTAATTTATGTAGTACAGTATATAATGAATTATAATTAAGCAGTAAATAATTATCCATTGATAACTAAGTGAATTTCTGAATATGTAGAACTGAAGTTGTTAAGTCCAGATTGCACCCTGCATGTTTTTCATGATCAAATCATCAATAATGATTACGGGAAACTTGTAATTTAGTTGGATACTAATATTTAATGTAATATTTACGAAAAAAAGTATCAGCTGTTCGTATGTTAGTGGAAAAATTGTCAGCTGATGCATTAAAGGTCGTGCGCGCCAGCTAACAGCCCGTCTACGCCCGGAACATTTTGTGACCCCAGCTGACAACTTTTCCACCGACATACGAGCAGCTGACACTTTTTTTCGTGAATCATATATAAAATAATAGTAGCCACCCAAATTTCAAGTTGCCCGACATCGTTTTGAAAATGCATTTTCGGACTCATTCGCACCCCTAGCTGACAAGTACCCCACCAGCCCCCGGCTAGCTGACAATGTTCTATGTTCATTATTGAACATAATTTTCCGTTCAGAACAGTTTCGTGCTGCCCGCGACTAATTCCCGTCACAATTTTTTTCATATGTTTGCAACCCCTTAGCAACTACCCCCACCGCCACCTAGCCAGCTGACACCCCAAACGTATCTGCATAATGTGGGTACAATCGAATAAAAATATGAAGAAACTACCCGATAATCGTTGCACTTTTGTACACGGGCTCCAGGACTAATAGCATGAAATCATTTTAGAAAATTAAGTGGCAATTGTTTTTAAGTAAAATTTGGAGTGAATAACTCTGTAAATTTGTTGAACACTACATACGAGCGTTGTGCTATGAACAAGTTGCTGTGGAAACGGCAATAGAGCTGTAATGTAAATATCAACTTATTATTAAAGCAGTGGTTATGAAACACCAATAAAATGGGACATCTTAGCAAATGCTAGTTTGAGAACCGCAACTCGATTTATATTTATCGACTAGTGAAATTCCGATATTTACAAGATATGTCATGGACCTTTAGGAAACCAATATACCAATAAGAAGAAAAATGGTGCAAAGTTACGGCTATTCAAAAGAATATGTCGCCAGTGTGGTTCTCCTTCAGAACACGAATATTACATATATGTCAGGGTCCTCCAAGGACGACTGAACAGGGCTATATTTGTGGCTCTCCTCGTATTCTTTTAAAAAATGTGAAATAGACATTTTGTGTATTATTGCCGAATCTGAAAGAACCACTTAAGAAAATGGACGAATTGAATCAAATAAAAGAGATACGACATAAAATTACCATTTTCTTAATGAGACATCTTATTCATTGAGTCGTTTTTGAAGTCCCATTTTTTCGACACGTTTCAATAAAGATGTTTTCATATTAATTTTTAGTGACAACATAATTAGTGGTGAGATATTTTGCCGATTATAATAGAAATATTCCATTAAACACACTTTAAAGAGTTTATTCGAAGAAACTAAATATTTACGTGATAAACGCATCGTTGCAAGAACCATGGTGCGGGATCGTTCAGTGCTAAATTATTTTAGAAACAATCCAAGAAATTTCATTGCAGAAGCTTGCGGAGATATCCGATATAATCCAAGATGGTGAACAACTATTACAATTGCATTTAAGGCACTTCGAAACAGTAGGTATAAAATGATTTCATTTTCGAATCCTTCGGATCCATTCTAAGAACTGACGGCACCACAGAAAGAACTCCAATTTCAATTCATCTTCTGCCTAATATTAAAAAAATAGGATAGAGATCTAGATTTTTCGAAAAAATTTTGTGGACAGACGAAGCTACCTTCCCTACTGCGCTCATGAAAACCCAAGAAGACATGAAGCCATAAAATATCAAGGAAAAAGCATCGGTTGATACCTGGTGTGGCATTATTAATAATAAGATCACTGAGCTTATATTTTTTACTGTTAATTCAATAGGACCAAAGATACCTACAACTGCTTCAAAATTAAATTGATAATCTCCTGGATGAACTACCACTGGAAGGAAATGAAAATATTATATGGCAGCAAGCTGGAGCATGCAATTCGTGATGTTGTCTACTTCTTAAACCAGCTGTTCCCCGAGCAGGTTGGCTGCAATGGAACCATCAGATAGCCACTAAATAATTTTGATATTATTAGAGTGATAATGCACATATTTTTATGGGGACATTTGAAAATTCTAGTATATCGTCAGAGAAGCAGCAAAGTTTTGACGAATTGAGAAACAAAATTATCTATGAAATTAACCGAACAAACAAGGGAGATTATATTATTATGGCAAGTTTCGAAAATTTTAAAAGGGGCTTCCGCGCTTGCTTTGAAAGTAATGGCGGCTACATTAAACATCAAAATTATTAGAATTGTTTTGTTAATAATGTTAATATTAAATATGTTTTACTTTAACCAATATGTCTTAATGCTAGACTTTGACAGAATATTAGTCCTTTGTGTTTCGGCATTTCAGGTATTTATTGTTACTTTTTTCTATTTACTAATTTAAATCGCAAATTTCTCATATGAATTAAATTAATTCTGTAGTTCTAAAAATGAATACGAATTCGTTTTTATTGAAACATCGAAAAACATGAGACGGTTTCAAATCAATAAATAAGGTGTCCTATTAAGAAAATATTAATTTTATGTCGTATCTCTTTTGTTCCAATTCACATCATTTTCTTAAGAGTTCTTTCAGATTCTGCGAGAAAAAATGCACAAGAGACTATTTCACATTTTTGTAAAAATACGAAGAAAGCCACAAATAGGGTCCTGTTAAATCTTCGTTGGATGAACCTGGAAGCGTGGTGAAAATCGAGGATCGCCATTTTCCTATAAGGTGCGTAGAAATCCCTCAAAGCATTTCGAAATACCGCAAAGCCTGCAAATTAATCACATGCATTTAAGAAGCATGACCTCCCAGGAATTCAAAAAGGGGGTACTGAACACCGATAATTCAAAAAGAAGCAGATTACATTGCTTCGAATTCATGGGCAGTACTTATCTTGATTCATATCTTTGAAATCCTGAGGTGATGTGACATCACTTGCATGTACTAACCATTCTAACCAGAAGACTGATAACCAAATTTCGATGTCTACAAACTAATTAATTTAAGAAACAAATACCTCCATTAAAGAATCGGCGTTCGGTGACTAGCGACACCAAGTTGTTCTTGATGGATAGAGTCAGGAAAAAGTTATGTAAACATGTAGCTACCAGAAACCCTGACGAATGCATAAAATATAGAGCAGACGATGAATACATACGGAACATCATTGCGAGGTAGCCAAAATCGTCTAAAAACGGGGGGTTCTGGGGAGCGTTTCTTGGAATGTCAGCCGGCGCGCCGGCGGGCGGCAGTTTTGAAGAGGCCAAAAACATGGCGCCAAACGGCACCGTAAAGTTCTTCGTGATAACATCCAGGGTATCACTAAGCCCGCTAGTATATCGTCAGAGAAGCAGTACCGTATTGAGAAACAAAATTATCCATGAAATTAACCGAACAAACAAGGGAGATTATATTATTACGACAAGTTTCGAAAATTTTAAAAGGGGCTTCCGCGCTTGCTTTGAAAGTAATGACGGCTAAATTAAACATCAAAATTATTAGAATTGTTTTGTTAATAATGTTAATAAAGTCAAAGTCAAACTCAAAGTCAAAAAATAGCTTTATTGTCGTAACTTACCAAGTTGTTGACAAAGCCATACTCAATATCTAATGTCTAAAAGGTCGATAGTTACAATAAAACTTATTCCTAAGTACTAAAAACACACCAGTCCATAGAGTAAAAAAAGAGAAAAAAGACGATACAAAAAATGGAACAATCTTCACAAACATTTTTTAATCAATCCTATCACTAAAAAATTCATTAAGGTTGTAGTAAGCCTTTTCCGATAACATTTATTTTGTTTGCTTTCGGAGCCGTTCAATGCATGGTTGCCTTCTCAACCGCAAGGTGAAATGATTAAAGATCTTCTTGCCTCCATAAATTATGGAGCTTCTAACTAGTTCTGAGCGTGGAATGGGCAACCCAAGGGTGTGAGTGTGACGCTTATTATATTGCCCACCTATAGATAGCTCACTCTTGTATTTCTTAAAAATAAGACAAACCGTCTCCAAAACAAATATGCAACACAGAGTTAAAATGCCATGTCTTACAAATAATGGACGACATGAATCGCGAAGTTTTGCCCTCTTCTGCAAGATAAACACAGAGTTGAACAAGTAGTGAGCACATGAACCCCAAAAACAAATACCATATCGAAGATGGGACTCGACCAAAGCAAAATAAGAATTTCTAGCGATAGAGAAGTCCAAACTATTAGAAATTACCCTGAGGGCATAACAACCAGAAGAAATCCTATTGGAAACATTCAATATATGATCTTCAAACTTCAAAGAGTTATCTATTGATAAGCCCAGAAATTTGTTCATGTTGGGTGTTGGAATCAGTTGGCCCTCCAGAAAAATATCCTCCACAGCACACTTAAAATTTAAAATGTTGGTTTTGGAAACATTAAATGATAAAGAGTTTGCATCACACCACCGCTTTATCTTCATCAAATCTGCCCTTACATTGGATCTGAGATGATCGACATCCGAATCTTGCCAGATAATGGTGGTATCATCGGCGAAGATGGTGAATTTCCCCGCTATCGAAAGGTACGAAAGGTCATTTACATGAATCAGGAACAGAAGTGGCCCCAAGACAGAGCCCTGGGGAACGCCGGCCCTCACACTCAGTTCATCCGAGCTGGTCCCAGCAAACACGACCGTCTGAACACGATTAGACAAATACGATCGAAACCACTCCAACGCCATACCCCTAAATCCATACATTTCTAGTTTCAACAACAGTATTCCGTGATCCACGCAATCAAATGTCTTGGACAGATCACAGAATACTGCCGCAGCAACCTCTCCAGAGTTCAGCCGGATGTATAGATGTTCGAGAAAGTCGAAAATAGCATCGCTCGCACCCATCGGCTCTCGGAAGCCAAACTGTTGCGTGCTCATAAGGCCATGTCTCTCTATAAAAGAATCCATCCTCACCTTAACCAGCTTCTCAACCACTTTAACCATGGTAGGCAACAGTGCAATGGGACGAAAGTTTGAGGGACTGTCATGGTCGCCACCCTTATGAATAGGTACAATCACAGCCTTCTTCAGACAGGCCGGAAAACTGCCAGAAAAAAAAGGAGGCATTTATGGCCTCTGCCAGAACCTGCAGCACCTCAAATGGTAAAGCCAGAAACACCCTCAAGGATATCCTGTCCCAACCAGAAGAATTCTTACTCTTTATACTAGAGAATGTGTCATGAATCTCAAGGGCAGTGGCAGGGGTAAAAAAGAATGTTTCAGCCACTGAAATGTGATTTAAATAGTCCCTAGAATCGTTCTTTTGAGAAATGTCTTGCGATAATTTTACGGCTATGGAACAGTAAAATGAATTTAGATCGTTAGCATTTAAAGAGCTAGAAATGGGAGTAGTTTTATTTTTCCCTCGCAGGTGATTAACAATTCTCCAGGATTCCTTTGACTTATTGGAGGATTTCAAAATTCTAGTCTGAAAATATGACTTCTTGGCAAACCTTATGGTGTTCCTGTAAATGCTGCGGTATTTATTAAAATAGCTGATAAAATTAGCATTACCTATTGCAAACTTTCTTATATAGTGAAGACAACGCATATTTTTTCCCGAAACACGCAAAGCCTTTGTATACCATGGTCTCCTTTTCCTCTTCTTATTAAATATGTTTTACTTTAACCAATATATCTTAAATGCTAGACGTTGGCAGAATATTAATCCTTTGTGTTTCGGCATTTCAGGTATTTATTGTTACTTTTTTCTATTTACTAATTTAAATCGCAAATTTCTCATATGAATTAAATTAATTCTGTTGTTCTAAAAATGAATACGAATTCATTTTTATTGAAACGTATCGAAAAAACATGAGACGGTTTCAAATCAATAAATAAGGTGTCCTATTAAGAAAATATTAATTTTAAGTCGTATCTCTTTTGTTCCAATTCACATCATTTTCTTAAGAGTTCTTTCAGATTCTGCGAGAAAAAATGCACAAAATGGCTATTTCACATTTTTGTGAAAATACGAGGAAAGCCACAAATATGGTCCTGTTCAATCTTCGGTGGATGACTCTGGAAGCGTAGTGAAAAATCGAGGATCGCCATTTTCATATAAGATGCGCAGAAATCCCTCAAAGCATTTCCAATTACCGCAAAGCCTGGAAATTAATTACATTCATTTAAGGAGCATGACCTCCCAGGAGTTCAAAAAGGGGGTACTGAACACTGATAATTGAAAAAGAATCAGATTACATTGCTCCGAATTCATGGTCAGTACTTATCTTGATTCATATCTTTGAAATCCTGAGGTGATGTGACATCACTTGCCTGTACTAACCATTCTAACCAGATGACTGATGACCAAATTTCGATGTCTACAAACTTCATTTAAGAAACAAATACCTCCGTTGAAGAATCGGCGTTCTGCGACACCAAGTGGTTCTTGATGCATAGTCAGGAAAAAGTTATGGCAACATGTAGCTACCAGAAATCCTGACGAATGCATAACATATAAAGCAGACGATGAATAAATAGGGCACATCATTGCGAGGTAGCCAAAATCGTCTAAAAACACTGGGTTCTGAGGAACGGTTTCTTGTAATATCAGCCGGCGGGCGGCAGTTTTAAAGAGGCCAAAAACATGGAATGTTGAAGTCCATTAAAACTAACCAAATGTCATCATCATCGATAAAGCAGATTGGATATTAGTTTAAAAAATAATGTGAATTTTAACATGCAAATGTGTGCCTTATAATTGCTTCTTGAAAATATATTACTGCTTTAATAAGTTTGTAGATTTGCTTGAGATGTGATTTTTGACATGCCCGTTTCAAGTTCCTTTGAATATATAAAAGTCGGTGTAAAAATAAATTTTAATTTCAGGATGAGCAAGTAACGTCAAGTAGACTTTCTTTGTCATTATTAATTAATGCTATTTTCTTTAATTAAAGTGAACCTCTGCCTAAACTTAATTATTTTTGAGGTATTGACATATCAAAATTGAGATGCTTTATCATATTTATGATGATCTATAGACCAGATGACTTGAGATTTTGCCCAAAATTACCACTTTGGGACTACTTTGTTCGTTTTTTTTTTTTTTGAGTTTTACACCTTAATACTAAAACAAACACCATATTAGCACGCGGCGCTTTTTTCGCACCGATAATTACAGCTAGGCCTGGAAATCCTAAAGTAGAGCATTAATAGTATCCTAACCTATCTGTATCATCAAAACGAACTAAATTAGGTCAATTTTAGGTCATTATTCAGTTATATTCTATAAACCAGTAGTTTAGGCTAAAGAAAAAACGCTCGGCCTATGTTTAACTTATTCCTATATCAAACTATTTCGGAACTTTAATATATTTTAATGAACTTCTATCAGTTACATTTAGTAGAAATTAATTTTAAACTGTCTTTAAATATTTTGCGAATTTCCTGTTTTATCATTCATTAAGACAGCTACATGTTCGTACTCTTTAGATTTTGGTTACATCAATAAATTTTTTATTGCAGTTGATATACAGCTAATTTAAATAGCTACTTCATTTTCCTCAGACTAATTTTACCCTTTAGATATCCTAGTACTTTCTTAAGCTCATTGAAGAACTAGTTGGAGTATACTTTTTAAATATGTGCATGAAATTTAGCAGCAGATGCAAAGAGTTCCAATCACCCAACAATGATCTTTTATATTTTAGTTATACTATAATGGAAAATATGAGGTATATGCTACACTACCATAATACATCTGATCCTATATACTTCGGATTTCGATTTAAGCCGATAGTCAAACAAGGGTATATGAGTGGTGGATCCGGATATGTGTTGAGTAAGGAAGCTCTGAAACGATTTGTTGTGGTGAGTAAAGGCTGGGAGGATAATTTCGTAATTAATTAAAAAAGAATCAATATACTTAAAGAGCTTCAGTAAGCTAAAATATGTGAGAATCATTCTGATCTCAACAATCTGAGCAGCCATGTTCTAATAGTATTTATATATGTCATTCACGAATGTATGCATGCCAACCTAGAGAAACTACAAGAGGGTCATAGTTTGGTTTTAAGAACTGGTTCGAAAGAAGAGAGAGGCTTTATCGTTCATGCAAATACCTATTCATCAAGATAGATAGTGATCCTAATTATAACGTATCGTCGTATTTGCATGATTGCATGCTGGGTTCTGAAGTCATTCAACAAAGTATATCGCCATCATTAATTAAATTAAAACACCTACTAGAAAAATTACGTTTATTTCATAAAGAAAAAACAGCCAGTAAATTTAAAATCTGTAGGACTGTACGTCAAGGATGATTATGTTGTTATTTAATGCCAACAAAAGAGCAATGGAAATGTGGAGTATGCCGGAGAGGGCGTTCCTATATATCTTACAAATTTTTGCCTATTACTCCGCTTCATTTGTACGCTTTTTGAAGAGTAGGGCCGCTTCGGCTCTGTCCTCAAGGCGTAGTTTAGTGACCCCAGCGAAGTTGAAAACCCTGAAAGAACTTGAAAATACTCGATGTTTCGAGGAACAAATTCGCCCCCGTTATCAAGATACGAAAAATCTAAAAATGAAAATGGTTAGTAAATGCAGTTAAATAATAAAAAGCTCGTGCACTCAATTGACTTTGACAAGATGTATTATTAGGTAAATAATTGATGCGTTTTGAGATGCTATATATCTGAAATTTGGTATTTCAATGATTTTTGTTTAAAAATTTAGTTCATTTTTAAGTGTCTCGTATCAACTTCAGCTGTTAGCAAAGGCACCCAGGTGCTATTAAAATTAACATAAGCGGATGCAACCCATTCATCTTTATTTAATAATATTAAAGCACTTTCTTTTATTTTATGTTTTTTTGATAATGGTTCGTTTGCTAAAATACTTAGTGTTCCAATATTTTCTTTGATTGTTATCAAATGCATGTTGACAAATACGTCATTTGTGGAATTGTGTATTTTTAATATAGGCTTGGTATTCTTTTATACGTTTTGATAATGGTCTACAGGTTTCACCTATATAAAATTCATTACATTCACATGGGCTTATAGACAAAATTTTTTGTAATTTAATTTTCATTGAGTGGTTTTATTTTTGTTAGTTTAGATCTAAGATTGTTTTCTGTATTTTCACAACCAATAATGGTTAAAAAGGGGGTCGTAAAAAGTCTATATGATCGAATGAAAATAATTTGTCCATATGTTCCACCGATGGCTCACGACTGGTAGGACAACAGTCCGCCGAAGCGAGAGTTTTCTTGGAGACCAGCGGCACCAGGAAAAATATGTATTCGAAGGAGGCTATTTCAGGAAACTTTAAGTAAAGCATCACAATAAATGAACAAATCATTAAGAATCGTATAGAAGATACAATTCTAGTGGCAAGTAGGTAGTTTCAAAGAACTGTAAAACCCTATCACTATTTCAATTAATATTTTGGAATTCTACCTAATGTGAATATTTAATAAAAAAATTACTATTATATAGGGACGGTGGAGCAAATCCACCATACGAGGTGTTTGCCGATGCGATTTACGATTCGCGCGGGCATGCAGTTACAGTATCTATTTTCTAGACCTTATTTAATTGTTTTAAAATTTACTTGAGCAGTGCTTACCATTTGCGAGTCTACCACCTGCAAGTACTTAATCTGTATTCTATATTTTTTACCGATTTGAATAATGAGACAGATTAGCCAATGTCCAACGTGTGCCAGTGCGCATTATTAATTTTATAGTATATATTTTTCCTCTCATCTGTCATAATAAAAAAAACTATAAAATAAATGTAAAGAGATATACAGTATGTCTCACTAACTTGGAACCATATGGGAAACTTCCTTATCGTTGATTTTACGAAAAAAAGTTGTTCTTTATAAAAAGTTCTGCTTCCTGAGAAAATAATATTAGACTATTAAAACTTGAATTAGTATATACAGAGTGGTCATAAAGTAGGAAAATGTACAGGATGTCCGGAAATGCCGTTTGAGTAATTTCAGGAGTGATTCTACATAAGAAAACATGAAATTTTTTTTATATAAATATGAGTCCAAAAATGCATAGTTTCCAAGATACAGGGTGTCAAACTTTTTATAAAAAATCAGTTTTTTGTTAATATCTTAAATATGATTTTACTGATTTCGTTGAAATTTGGCAGTGTTAATTGTAGTAATAAGAAGCTCATTTTGCCTTAATTAGATTAAATATATAAAGTCCAGTGGCAGCCCGGGGGGCCTCATACCGAATATTATTGACAAAGAAATGTGCGCCACTGACCCTTTTAAACTTTTTATATTTTTTTCGTATTAAGCAACTAAAAATACAACACTTTTGTTTCTTTAATTGTTTTCGTATCTTGTTTCGTTTTCGAAAAAAAAATAAATGCCAGTTTATTACATATTTCTTTACGGCACCAAATTCTACATCAAACGCTGAAACTGGTTTTATTTTTTTTCTCGAAAACGAAACAAGATACGAAAATAATTAAAGAGACAAAAATGTTGTATTTTTAGTTGCTTAATACGAAAAAAATATAAAATGTTCGAAAGAATCAGTGGCGCACATTCCTTTGTCAATAATATTCGATATGATGCCGACCGGGACGCCACTGGACCTTATATTTTTAATCTAATTAAGGCTAAATGAGCCCCTTGTTACTACAGATAACACTGCCAAATTTCAACAAAATCAGCAAAATCATATTTAAGGTATTAACAAAAAACTGGTTTTTTATAAAATCTTGGAAACTATGCATTTTCGGACCCATGTTCATATAAAAAAAATTTCATGTATTCTTATGTAGAACCACGCCTAAAATTATTCGATCGGTATTCCCGGACACCCTGTACATTTTCCTACTTTATGTCCACTCTGTATATGCTAATTCAAGTTTTATTAATCTAATCTTATTTTCTCAGGAAGCAGAACTTTTTATAAAGAGCAACTTTTTTTCATAAAATCAACAATAAAGAAGTTTCCCATATGGTTCCAAGTTAGTGAGACATACTGTATAAATATTAAAAATTCCATCAGTAAAAAATAAAAGAAATCAAAGAAATGCGATCGCGGATCTAAACAACTGAGAACAAAGAAGAGAATATCTACTGTTCTTATTGTAAAGAAATATATGTATTGGCCCAACAAGAAATTATATCATCTAGTGAGTGTAAGCAGTGATCTCACGAGGACTGCTCTGATTTTGAGAAATAATATAGTGCCACTTTCTTATATAATCTATGTAGAAATTTAAAAAAATACCCCACTAGGTAAGGCAAGTTTGTTTTCTGAAAAAAATATGTTTTTTCTTCTAATCTGTTTTTTGCTTTAGATTACTGATCCAGCCAATTAGTTAGTCGAAATTACGCAAATGTGGTCTCCTGTATTTTTTCAAGAGTTAGCCATTTCTGAGAAAAATTGCAGAAACTATTTACAAACTGCTTTCTAGTTTGTAAAACTTGAAGGGGGAAATATTTCAACTGAAAATTTTGCGCGGCGCATTCGCCAATTTATCAAAATGATTATTTTTTAAACGTTAAAAAGCTATACAAAACAATTTATAAATAGTATATATTGTTTAATTAGCAACAGAAGTGGCACTTTGTTTCAGAAATCTCAACTACTTTTGCAAATTAAGCATTAATCATCTCGGTCCGATTCATCACAATCATCCTCATCTGCGAAACGTCCTAGCTATCCGCAAGCACTTAAATATGGAGGTTCAAAAGAAAAAGATGTAAAGAAAAATTAGCTTTTTGTGCTTGCCAGCGAAACAATGAAAAAGTATTGTTCTGCCGAAACCAGTCAATCACCTGCAGCAACTCTTAATAGTCTAAGAACTCTAAGCGATGTTGACAAAGCAGTTGTAAAATATGCTCGCGATTTCGCATCAATTTTAGATCCAGCACAACGAAGTTTCATTGCTCAACAAATTAGTAAATAAGTATATTTGTTTTCTCTCACGTAACTCTTGCTTTATCCATATTCTTTTTGTCGTTTTTTTTTCTGTGAAATGCCTGACAACGCAACTGCTACTGCAATAAGTCCAGGTGGCGGCGGCACCATTCCTGTTTCACATGTAAATAAAAAAATATTTAATTAAATGTTTCATTAGTTCGTCTCAACGTGTAGGAAAGAAACACAACGTAAACAAATCTCAGATACACGTATCGCCGTTTGTCGCAATACATGTACCGATACCGATCTCAATGAGAATGGGAATGGGGCCCTTAGCAGAACGTCAAGAATCTTCTGGATGAATGATGGTTCATAGGGAAAGAACCATGATACAATAACAGGGAGAAGGTAGGATATTGCGCATACGGCCGAACATCTGTCAATTTTTGTGTCGTAGTAAAGAGCGTAAATATGGCGTCTTATTGTATTCTTTGCCATTGATTCTAGTGTGTTTCTTGCATTTTTTGCTAGTTTTCGGTTTCTGCGTGGATTATATCACATTTAGATATTGTCTGAAGATGGACCGTTTATTTCTGTTGAAAAGCCTGGGGAACATGGTAAAGGCAAACGTCGCAGCTTAACGACATCGTGGTTTTATTCGACTTTGACGAATGGAACTAAATATATTCGAAAATGGATGGTTTATTCGAAGTCAAAAAATCTGTTGTATTGCTTCTGCTGCAGATTTTTTGCATCTTCAAGCGATTTAGAGAAACAGTTCGTTTCTGGGTTTCAGCAGTGGTGGAAGTTAAATCCAAAAATACTACAACACGAATCATCTTCTCAACATTTGTCAAACCTGGAAAAATGGAAAACCCTGGCAGTAAGTTTGAAAAAAAATTAAACTATTGATAAAGTAAATCAAAATGCCATTAATAAAGAGGCAAAGAAATGGCGAAATATTTTACATCGCCTTTTAGATATAACTATGTTTCTATCTCGACAGAATCTAGCATTTAGAGGGCATAGAGAGGATTCTTCTTCAGAAAATCGGGGGAACTTTTTAGAGTTGGTAAAGATGATGTCTAAATATTATCCTGTGCTAAAGGAGCATTGGCTAAAACTTAACGAATCTGCAGGTGGACCAGATCGAATGCCTTTTTACTTATCAAAAGGAATCCAGAATGAGTTTATTTCTCTTCTAAGCAATCACGTTAGACTGAACACAATTAAAGAAATAAAGAAAGCAAAATTTTTTGGAATAATATTGGACAGTACTCCAGATAAAAGCCATAAAGATCAAATGAGCAAAGTAATTAGATATGTCCATGTCGATGGAGAAGTTGTTGAAATTCGGGAAGCTTTCTTAGGTTTTTTTGTGATGTCAGGGGAAACTGCGGCTGACATAACAAAGCAAATTTTGCATGAACTAGAAAGTGATAGATTAGATATTCAGCTTTGTAGGGCTCAGGGATATGATAATGCGGCCACGATGTCAGGCGTATATGGAGGAGTTCAAAAAAAACTTCGCGAAATTAATTCCAAAGCTCTATTCACTCCATGTGCAAATCACTGCCTAAATCTTTGCGGAGTTCATTCCTTTGCATGTGTTCCTTCTAGTATAACGTGTTTTGGCACTATAGAAAGACTATACACATTTTTCTCTGTCTCCACTCATAGATGGGAAATCCTTTTGGAACATGTTGGAAAAAGTGTAAAGAGGGTATGTGATACCCGTTGGAGTGCTCATCATGACTCTGTAAAAGTTGTAAAGTATAATATAGAAAAGATAGTAAGTACTGTTGAAAAAATGTGTGATCCTGGCAAAGAAAATTTGGACACCACATCTGCTGCAAGCGTATTACTTCCAGCCATATGCGATTTTACATTTATGTGTTACTTGTATCTATGGAATTCAGTTTTAGAAGAAGTCAATGTCGCTCAAAAATATTTGCAAACCCCAGGAATAACGTTAGATATGAGTTTGACCAAGTTAAGGGGTTTGCATTTGTTTCTTACCGAGGAGAGAAATACACTTGTTGACAAAGCTATTGAATTCGGAACAGAAAAATGTGAAGAAATGGATATAGATTGGAAAAGAAGCAACCTGGAGAATTATCTAATGATGTCGGATTAACCCTACGAGAGGAAATTCGTAGATCAATGTTCCAATGCTTGGATCGGTTTATTCTGGAATTATTAGAAAGATCTACAGCAATGGAAACTATTTCATCTACATTTAAAATTGTTCAATCCCGTTTTATGATGAAAGCTTCAGAAATTGAATTAAGATCGGCTGTAGAAAGCCTAGTTATAATATATAACGAGTTTAATGAAGAAGAGGTATTACAAGAAATAAAAAGATTAAGACGCCATATACATGCTACTGACACTAAACTCGAAGAAGCGGCTTCCTGGACAGCCAAGGAAATTTTTCAATTTATTATTAAATGGGACTTTACCGAATCAGTACCTAACCTGCATCTTATTCTTCAATATTTTTTAACAGTCTGTGTCTCAGTAGCGACCTGCGAAAGGAGTTTTTCAAAACTCAAACTAATAAAAGATTATCTGCGTTCGACAATGACCGACGACAGATTAAATAATTTATCAATATTATCAATAGAGAGGAAAATGTCTGAAAATTTAGATTATGATGAGTTAATTAATAACTTTAGTTCAAAAGCTCGGAAACATATTTTTACATAATTATCCAGAGTGTATAGCTCAACTGTATTAATTACATTTTATTTTACTAATGTATTTTTATTAGTATATTTTTTTGGGGATCGATTTTTTCTCTCATGAGTATGTTAAGTCATATTCTTTTGGGGGATTTTTCTGACTGATATCCAAAAAATAACCCCAAAAAAAATTATTGGTACATATAGGTATCTATACATACATACTTGTTAGCTTCATCTCCCACATATACTATACGTAGTATATGGGAGCTTTTGATTGTTTCAAAATAATAAGTTGTAGATATGTACCCAACTTTATGGCGGATGCTGTATATGATATCAAGTTAGAAATAAAACCTGTCACGGAGATATTGTTTTATTGAGGTTTTTTGGTTGTCCTGAATTTAAATTGGAAAAGTGGCTTTTTTGGTTGTCATTAAAGGAAACATACCCTAAACAAATATACAAAGGGGCCCCATGAACTCATGGTAGGATCCGCTCGTGGAAGGAGTGTTTCTTTAACGACATTTGGTAAAAATTGGGCGTGGCACATTCCAATTTTTGCGCCAGCGGCGCGTTGACCTCCGGCGGCGCCTGCGGCGAGCAACTCCTCCTAAATACGCCCTTCAAGGGCCCCCAAATAGTTAACCGCCCCGGGCCTCACAAATTGTTAGTCCGCCACTGATTGTCTGGTCTGAATTATAACTTTTTGCAGTATTTAGTGTTAAAATTCTTATAGTTTATTGGATAAACAAGAGAAAATTTGACAATTAAAAATGCGTTATGCTGTGCACGGTTGTAAAAGTTCTAAAAGTGAATATCAAGCTAAGAACTTTGATAAAACTATTAGATTTTATACATTCCCTAAAGACACTTTGTCGCAAAAATTGTGGGTAAACGCTTGTTGTAATAATTTTAATAAAATTCAGCTATTTTCTAACCTATAAGATTTGTATAATTTTAATGATGATTTCTTTATGATTATTTTCATTTTATACCTCTATTTTTTTCATTTGACAACTATTTGATAACGAAATGAAACAAGAACTGCTAATATCGAAGATTTTGTAACAAAACTAAACAACCGTTTCCCCACCATTAAATTCACTTATGAGGTCGAGAACAATAGTGAACTACCATTTTTGGATAGTTTAGTAATTAGAATCAATTGTAACACACTAGAATTTGATATTATAGAAAAAGTACTGCCACTAACCGATATAGGTATTCCTAATAACTCCTTCCACTGCGACCAACAGAAAATTACCAGCTTTCAATTTTTATTACACCGCAGAGAAAGATTTAATAATGAAAAGAAGACAATTATTAAGAATATAGCAAAACTTAATGGTTTTAATACTAACTTAATAAATAGACTAATTCATAGGCATTTATTTAGAAAGACCATTCGTGATTCCACTTCTTTCGTTAATCAGGATAAAAATACAAAATATGTCTCGATACCATATGAGATAATAGAGGACTCCAAAAAGTTTTTAAGGAAGTAGGTTTACAATTAGTATACCAAACTCAGTTTAACATTAAGAAATTATTAGGTGGTCCAAAGGACAAAATTGAAATGCTAGAAAGAGGTGGAATATATGAAATTGGACGCATCGATTGTAACCAAAAATATGTTGGGCAAACTAGAAAATCTATACAAACGGGATTCAAAGAGCACATGGCTCATTTAAAGTATGGTAGAACAGAAAAATCAAATGTTGCCGAGCATGCTTTCGATAATAATCATAGAATAACAATTCATAATATACCTGATAGGAGATTATTAGACGCATACGAAAGTATGGAAATTATTAAATGTAAGAATAGTTTAAATAGAGGTAAAGGGCCTATTCCGTACAGTCCATTGTATTGGTTGATCGGGCGTGACCAGTAGGATTCCAGGATTGGTTCCGCTTGATTAAGCAAACAGTTGTTAGTATAAATATGTTTTAGGTCATTTGACAAGTTTAACATTATACATGGATCAAGTAGATTAGTAGATATAATGTTTATTTGTTTAATTGTAATGCAAATTTTTTCTCATCACCGAACGAGGCATCTTTGATACCTGTAAAAAAGAATAAGTTCTATGTTATTAAAAATTATAAGATTTTATTTCTCGTTTTATTCTGTGTAAATGTATCACTGAGAGTGGAGTCAAGAATAAGTTCTATGTTATTAAAAATTAAAAGCTTTTATTCCTCGTTTTATTCTGTGTAAATGTAT
>MU182258.1:126953-157801 GCA_016904865.1 Pissodes strobi
TAAAAATTAAAAGCTTTTATTCCTCGTTTTATTCTGTGTAAATGTATCACTGAGAGTGGTCATGTCTCCTGGTGAATGTACTAAAGTCAATAAAATAATCTGATTGCAAATTCCTGCGACAATCAGCTAAAGGGGAAAAATCCATATCCTAAATAAAACCTTTAATAATAACGTTAGTCATTCAAAATTACCTTTAATTAATCATCCAAAACTCCATTTACTAAATTTTCTATCAAAATAAAACAAACTATTCAGTTAAATCTAAAATTTGTGTATATACTGTGGCTGTTACCATTACAATTTAAAGGAATACCGCCCTTTATGACGTCAATGCGCAGAGAGAACCGATTTTGAAACCGCTGAGTATCCTACATTCCCTGTTATTGTATCATGGGAAAGAAGGTTGCGACGCGCTTTGTGTCTAATAAAAATATTATTTTTTTTTTAAAGAGTAAAGATTAAAAGATGTTCAATGCTCGTAGAGCTATGACGAGTTCCACCGAGATTAGTATTAATGTACACTTACCGAATTCGACCAGATATCCTCCGTTGACAAATAACACCCGGCAAGGTCGGAATGCAAGGCCTTGTAGCAAGTTGTAAAGTGAGCGCGCAATTTGCCCGCTGTTCAATTAACCGGAGATAGGTTCATTGAGCGCCACCGAGTTCGGTTCGGACAAAACTGGAGATCCCCGCGTTATTCGTGGAACTTGCTGCAAAACCTCCGCTCCCCAAGGTAAATCTTGCCGGTAAGAATCGCAAAAGAAAAGATTGCCACAATCCAAAACTGGTGAAACTGTAAATTGTCGATCAGTAGATTGTCGAAACAAATAAAAACGCCGCAGATACAATACTATCTCTTTATTTTAAACAAAGGTCAAAATAGGCAACGGTAAAGGCCTAAAATAGCGATAGATACAAAAGGGTGTAAAAATAACTTGAGGAGGCTAAAACATTATTACATATATACAGCTGCGATACCAATGAACGTAGGTGGCTTGAACCCCTACAAAAACTAAACTATCTAATAATAATGAACTATAGCAATAAAAATAAATAATTTATCAGTGGTTGACCAAAACTCTATGAAGATTTAAGTTGAATAAAAATCAAATAGGCACCACTAAAACGCCTAAGAGCCCCAGCGAGAAATTAGGGAAAGTAAAAAGAAAACTTGGGTTTGGTCTACGCGCGGGGTCGTGATCACGTAAACCGCCGAGACAGAATGGGGCGCAATTATAACAAGTGTTCGGTGGTAACTCAATAAGAGACAGCTATTACACAACAGACATTTAACACTAAAATATTAAGCACTTAGCTGTCTAGGAGGTTTCACCGTCAGGTGAACCAGGACGGCCTGTCCGGAACCTTACTGGGTGGAATCAATACCTCCTACAACAGGAGGTATTGGTGGAATACCCTCCGACGTCCAACACGTCTCGCCGGTCCAATGGACGGTCTGGTCACACCAGGCAAGCAAGCTCCACTAAGCCAAATCTACAGCAGTCCAGACAGGTAGGCGAACCATCAAGTTCCCGCCTGGTGAAAAGGCTTCCAAACTCTCGCCCGGGGAAAGGACAACCAAATTCCTGCCAGGTGGAAGGACCCTAGGAACAAACGAGTTTGGCAAATAGATAATCCGAACGACTTTCCAATATAAATATCAAAAAGATAGCGTGCTTCTACCTTTAATTTAATAAATCGAGAACAAAGTTCAATAAAGTAAACGACAATGAACGAAAATACGCAAAAATAGGTAGGTACTCTACATTATAGGACATGATCTGAGGGCTTCCCTTACTACGCCAACTAATAATAACCGAAACTGCATTACCTAACCCCTAACAACCGAATTTCCCGGTTTAGTGTCTAATTAATAATTAAAATCATAAAATCAACAACCACACGAATCTCTAGAAGTTGATTGCAAGAATAAATATTAAAATTAAAGATAAAATTGCAATGATTCTAACTTCAGTAGTATACTAAATTCCATGAAATTAGCGGTTAATCGCAACTAATGGCTGCAAAAAAATTAGTTGCCTTTGATAAAGCGAAATAGAAATCAATGGTTAAATTTTCGGAAAGGTCAAGTAAATCGAACTACTAAATTACCAAAAATCTACATTACATTTCGCCGGAAATAAAATAAAATGGTTAATTTGGCCGATCGCAAACCCCAAGAATAAATAACAACGCCTATATAATTCAAATACAATAACTGTAGTTACATGTACCATTCTTGCTGACCTGGACCAGACCTTGGAGACTGCAACCGCAGCATAACCTAACTTATAAATATATGTAGTTTACCTATTTGTGTCATTCCATTGCTTGCATTCATATTGTTAGTCTTAATTTTGAAAATAAATTGTTTTTAAAAACGGATTTTATCGTCGGACACATTTAATTGGCGCAGTCGGTAGGATTGTGCGGTAGAGTGTCGAAAATTATCGAATCGTGCGGTAAAAGACATCTACGAGTGGTTTCTACCCTGTCAGTGCAATCCAAAAGAACCCCAACGATAAGACCCAGCGACATCGACTTGAGGGTGCAACAGTGGAATCAAGAAGAGGAAGAACGAAGACGTCGATCCCAATACGTGGACCTTCGTAAGAGCTTTATTCCTTTTTACCCTATATTGATCCTTTTATTTACGGTTTCGTATTTGAATTTTATTGATTGATATTGATTCTATATATTAATAATTAATTCTCACTTTTGCAAATAACTAAAAATCAGTGTTCTGCAAATTTAAACGAAATAGCGTAAGAATTAGAAATAACTAAAAATCAGTTATTTCGCTAGTTAGTAAGTTTAAATAAGTCTTATTTTAAAGAAAATTGATTATTCGTTAATCAATACATTCATAAGTTTTATTTATAACTAATGCATGTTATAAGATATTTTCATTTAATTACTTATGTCTATTAAGGATAACGTCGAAATAGACGAGTTACTACAGAAACTAAGTCAAATTAATATAAGCATTGAAGATAAACAAATAAATATAGCATCTAATATGGAAGGAACAGCCGCAGGCTCACAACCCAAAATGAATTGGGACCTTTTTAAATCTAGGTTAGAAATAATCAAGCCATTCGATGGGAATAGTGATAATCTAAATAAATTTATCAAGCGATGCGAAAGTCTAATTGATAGCTATTCAATGTTCAAAGATAGGGAACTAGACGCACATATTTTCGAATCAATTCAAGAAAAATTAGTAGGCAAAGCCGAAGTATTGGTAGGCAATAGAGTCGAATTAAATGATTGGACAAGTTTAAAAAATGCTTTAATTCAATGTTTTTCTGACAGAAGAGATCTAGATTGTCTTGTTCAAGAACTCACAAGAACTACGCCTTATAAAGGCGAACACCTTCTAAATTTTGGCAGTAGATTGCAACTTTTACGTAGTAGTGTAGCGCAACGTATTAGTAACGATCCTAATTCGCCCCCACAACAAAAGTTGTGTGAAATTAAACATTACGATAAAACTGCTTTAAATACTTTTATAGCTGGTTGCACAGGTACATTGAAAAATAACATGTATTTAAGGAAACCTAGTTGTTTAGAAGACGCAATGGCGTGTGCGAACGAATTTGAAAATTTTGAAAGATTGTATGGTAATGTTAATGATATAAATAAACCTTATAGAGCCTTAACCCCTCAAAAACCATCAAATAATCATAATAACTTCCAGAACAATTACTCAAATAATTCACAACAGCCTAACTATTTTAACACACACCAGCCGCAAAACTATTCAAATTTTCCACCAAGGCCCCAATGGTCAACACAGCAAAACTTTCTACCAAGACCTCAATGGTCAACACAACAAAGTTTTACACCAAGACCCCAATGGTCAACACAACAAAACTTCACACCAAGACCCCAATGGAGATCCCAACCAATTAATATTCAACCCAGGAATTTACCGCCAAGGAAATTCCCCACCAATCAAGAAGTTTTTGGAAAACCTCAAAACGTTTTCCGTCCTAATCAAACGCCCATAAATCAAATGCCGAAACCTACCCCAATGTCTACGACATCTCGTATTCCTTCTATGCAGAGCCATAGACAAAATTTCCAAAATCAAAGTTCAAGGCCCAATCCCATTTTCGAAGAATTGTATTCTCAAGAATACCCAAACGAAGATTTTCCGCAGGAATCCCCTCAAGAAAATCTCCCAGAGCTAGATAGTTATCCCCAATTCTACGATGCTTCCAATGTCAACAATGACGACCAGGCCTACTTCGCAAATAATCAAATTTCCGAGGAAATTGAAAATTTTCCCGATCCAGGGCCGCCAGATCAACAGATCTAGTAGAGATTAATATCTCATCAAATAATACCCTCCCTTATGTCAAAATAAAATCACTCGACCTAAAACTTTTGATAGATACTGGTAGCAGTAGATCTATTTTAAATCCATCTTTCGCCGAAAGATATTTCCCTAACCGTGTATACCAAACAACAAACACAATAAAAACAGCTGTAGGTAGTCAGCAAACACAATTTCAGGCTACTATTCCCGCATTTTTAGAATACGGAATTAAATATGAAATTGATTTTATTCTGTTTGATTTTCATGATTATTTCGACGGAGTAATAGGACTCCTTGATTTAATTAATATGAATTTAAATATCGATTTAATTAATAAAAAACTTGTCGGCAAATGTATAGCAATACCCTTTGAATATAGGTCACCTGCTGACATCAAATTTTCATTCTCTGTTAATCCTCACGAAAAACTGATTAAGAATATACCAGTCAGCATATTCGAAGGTGATATATTAATAAACGAAATGAAAATTAACGGTCTTATAATCCCACATTGCTTGTCTTATTCTAAGAATGGGTTCGCTGCCGTGGAAATGCAAAACCATACCGATAAGATAATAAACGTTACGTTGAATCAGCCGATATATGTAGACTCATTTAAGGATGAGCTATATGAAATGTATACGTTTGAAACAAAGAATAATGAGAACGAAAATTACGCATACAAGGCGAAACGAGAAACTAGTATACAAGACTTAATACGTACCGAGCACATGAACACCGAGGAAAAAAGAGCGATATCAAATTTATGTCTAGACTTCTCGGATATATTTTTTAAGCCAGGAGATAAATTGAGTTTTACCTCTAAAGTAAAACATAATATTAAAACCTCTGACGAAATTCCGGTGTACACGAAATCTTACAGATACCCGTATGTGCATAAAGATGAAGTCAGACGACAAATAAACGAAATGTTAGAAAAAGAAATCATTCGTCCATCAGCTAGCCCATGGAGCTCACCCATATGGATTGTCCCGAAAAAGCTAGATGCTTCCAACAAACCTAAATGGCGTCTAGTAGTAGACTTTAGGAACATAAACCAAAAAACGATTGACGACCGGTACCCTATCCCTAATATAAATGAAATATTGGACAAACTAGGCAGAGCAAACTATTTCTCTACGTTGGATTTAGCAAGCGGCTTCCACCAGATAGAAATGTCGGAAAATTCTATAGAAAAAACGGCGTTTACAGTGGAAAACGGCCACTACGAATTTTTACGCATGCCTTTTGGCTTAAAAAACGCTCCATCTACCTTCCAAAGAGTGATGGATGAAGTGCTCAAAGACTTGCAGAATAAAATATGCCTAGTATACATGGATGACATCATAATATTCAGTACAGGACTGCAAGAACATATTCAAAACCTAAGGCTAGTATTCTCAAAATTACGAGAAGCAAGATTAAAAATCCAACTCGACAAAAGTGAATTCCTTAGGAAAGAAGTGGAATTCCTAGGACATGTCGTAACAACAGAAGGGATAAAACCGAACCCGAAAAAGATCGCTGCTATACAGGAATTTCCCATACCTAAAACACAAAGAGAAATTAAATCATTTCTCGGATTGTTAGGTTACTACAGGAAATTTATACAAAACTTTGCAAAAATCACGAAACCCATGACCCAATGTTTGAAGAAAAACGAAAAAGTCGTGCATACTAAAGAATTTTTGGATTGTTTCGAAACTTGTAAAGTTATTTTAACATCAGAACCTGTATTGTGCTATCCCGATTTTACTAAACCATTCGAATTAAATACTGATGCTTCCAACTACGCTATCGGAGCGATATTGTCACAAAATGGTCACCCTATTTGCTATGCATCACGCACTCTCAACCCAGCCGAAATAAATTACTCGACTATAGAAAAAGAGTTACTAGCAATAGTTTGGGGTGTAAAATATTACAGACCATATTTATTTGGACACAAATTTACAATACTAACAGATCATAAACCATTACAATGGGTTTATTCACTTCGCGAACCAAACAGCAGACTTGTCAGATGGCGTCTCAGGTTGGAAGAATTCGACTACTTTATAAAGTACAAAAAGGGCAAAACAAATCAAGCTGCAGATGCCCTATCACGAAACCCCATAGACAATGACCACTACGCTATAGAAACATTATCTGTATGTAACAATCCTGGCGACGTAGACGAGGTCATCGAAAAGTATTGTGAAAATCCCGACGAACTTCCTGACTTGGATCAAAAAGTACTTGACGAAATTTTGGGACACAAAAGACAAAAAGTCAATGTTATTTCAAATATCCAAATTAAACCACCAAACCCAGAGAGAGAAATGTCGCAACCAAACACCCAAAACGAGGATTCAAATGATCTAGAAACGATCCACTCGTCACACGAAAACCCAATTTTCGGTATACCAATCACCTAGTGTTGCCGTCGAGACGAGACGAGACGAGAATAGGCCTTCTCTCGTCTCGTCTCGTAAGCCGAGAGAAAATATGCCTCTCGTCTCGCCGAGAGAACGCTTTCTCTCGCTCGAGAGAACCCTTCTCTCGTCTCGTCTCGAGCCTCTCGTCTCGTCTCGAGCCTCTCGTAAAGACTAAATACTCAAATTAAAAAAGTATAAAACATAACAAAATATACAGGGTTAAAGGGGGTTATTCATCGGGTTATTTTATGAATTAAAAGTATATATTAACATAGGTTCGTTCCTTATCCACAGGGTGTTAATTTTAAAAATCGTTTTTGTTTAATATTTTTTGCATTTCGTGGCGTATTACCTTGAAAATTGGCATACGGGGGTTTCTTGCTAAGAAAAATCAGATTATTGACACATTCTTACTCTGGCCGATAAACCTTTAAAAAGAAGAGAAAATGTATTTAAAATTATTTAAATAATAGATTTTTTAATTGCTTCTTTTTAATTTTATTTTTATACTTGTGCCAATGGATTGGTATTAATAATGATTGTATTTTATGCAAATTTACTGACACGAATACATGAAACCCCAGCCCGTTCAACGATCGATTCTTGTCAGAGAGAACAGGCTAAGGGACGAAGATAAAAGATGGTTTGAATTGTGGACGTGCCAGTATCAAAATTCACCTCGCTGATTTGCTGCTCTATTTTCGTATCTGTAGCTGCTTATTCATCAGGTAGTTCGCGTCTTAAGACATTTTACTCCAATTACTCCAATGGGCGTTAAATAGCCGAACGTATACAGCTTTGAGCGTTACATGTTTTTGCGTAGTCGGCTCAGTCCTATTCACTCTCCAGGAAAAATTGTGCTAAAGAAGTCCAAGTTTAATTCGTTTAAGAGTAAGTGAAACATTTAACCCCTTCACTGCTACTATCTCTCAGTGGCGGCTCGTGATAATAAGAACTGGTGAATCAAATTTAATTACCTCCTCCTCCCATTCCAGCAAAAGTACCTAGTACCAAATTTTACTTTACATAATTTTATCTACAGAACAGATTTTTAGAAGAAAAAACACACCAGATCATAAACGGGAAAATGTAAAGTCATTTTTATTTAGTTCTATTATCGAAAATCTACAACAAACAGACATTTCAAAAGTTATACACTCACCAATACGCAAATGCAACGTCGCAACCACTGTTAAACACGAATTAAAAACACCCGATATCCCAATTCGGAAATGAATCTTGCTGTCGAGGTGGTGTCATTCCCATAAGCGCTTATCTATAATATGCAGGCAATATGGCATGTTGCCATGGCAACCACCGTAAACAACTGCATCGTTATAAACTGCAACGGGAGTTGATTCAATCAAGGCGAAAGGCGACAACTTCGCGCGTTTTGACAATGTTGCCGCGTTTTGAGCAATATACCGATATACAATAATTATTCTGATTTTATCTTCTATTCATAGCGACTGAACAACTCAACATTTTATAATTTTATGTTGATTTGTTTATGATTTAAATTAATATACTATGTTTTAGTGATTGTAATTAAAAAATAGTATAAGTTGAAAAAATCTAAGATGAATCATTGATTTACTTGGTGTATTAAGCGAGTCGCCACTGCTATCTCACCGAGACCTGGTTGCCGCGATATATAATTTTTTTAATGAGATTTTGTACGAAAATTAAAAAATGTTTTAATTATGAGTAAATGCTGCATTAAAAGAGTAATTAAAAAAGTACAAAATGAAAAAAAAAAGTTATTTGAAGAAAAAAATATGCTCAAACATAAACCTATAATAAATGAGATATAAAAATTAAAAATATAAAAGTAGAACACTCAAATATAATTCCACCTTTTTGAAATTTACAAACAATTAAAATTAGCAAAAAAATTATAACAATAATATCAAAGAACTGAAATAAAATAATAAGAAAGTACAAAACAAATACATGCTCGAATATAATAAGTTGTTTTCATAATAAAATATAATTAAATATAATCAAAATATAATTCCAGCTTCAGAAAGCAGATTTACAAAAAAACTAAAAATCATATAAAGAAATATAACAATAAGAATAACGCAAAGAAAATATAAAAAAAAACAAAAATATATATATTTTTTTATTATTTGATGGAACAAATAGATACGCAAATATAATAAGTTGTTTTCATAACCAGCAAACAAATTTATAATATATCTATAATAAATGAAATATAAAAAATTAATAATATAAAAGTAGAACAATCATAATATAATTCAAGCTTCAGAAACCAAATTTATAAAAAATTAAAAATGGTATAAATTATTATAACAATAAAAGCAACACAAAGAAAGTTATCAAAAAAATATACAAATAAACAAAATTTTTATTATTTGCCGAAACACAAAAAATACAAAAATAAACGAAAAATGAACGAAAACTTATGTTATTTTACAAAATATAATTCTAGCTTAAAACAAATTAAAAATAATATACAAGAATATAACAATACAAAAAAAATAACCAAAAAATACAAAAGTATGAAAAATTTAAAATATAAAAATAGAACAATTAAAATATAATTCTAGCCAAAACTAACCGAAACCAAATTGGCAATAAGCGTATTTTCTTATAATTAATAATAAAATAATAATAATAATAATAAAGAATCAAGTTACATTTGTATTTAAATTGTTTTATTGCTTCCATTCAACATCGTTTGGGAATATTTTATTTCTTAAATGTCTGCCTTTCCTATTTTGTACTCAAATCGGTAAGGACGTGCTGATTTGAGCTATTTTGTACTGAGTTCAGTACTATTGTAATGAAACGGCAGCCCTGGCAGAACGCAAAATCGTCAGCAGCCAGTTAGGGAAGTCCCCCCGGTTGATAGTCTATTTAGAGAAGCAATGTTGTCAGATTGATACATTTTATGACAGATAAATAAAGTGCTTATTTTTTTAAATGCTGTAAAAACATTCTTTTAATTCAATGCAACGTATTTTTAAGCAATCTGCATCACCGTGGATAGAAAAATATGTATTATGCACAAACTACTTCTCAAACGCTATAGCTTTCCAGTCAAAATATTGTTCTACACAGTGGCACAAAAAAGTTGAAGGGGGTGGACATTATAAAAAATCACCCTGTACAACCAACATTAGGTTTTGTTAAATTGTTTTTATTTTGGTTGTTTTTTAACATAATCCTTTTTGTGCCTTTAAAATAAAAATAAATGTTTAAGATTGGCGTTTTATTAATTTTTTTTATAGAAAGAGGTAAGATAAAGGTAAGTAAGTGTGCGGGACATTTTCAATGACACAATACATATTTATGGAAATGTAACTCCCTCGATTTATATTGTGAACTGTATGATAAATAGGATATTTCTGGTTCTTAGAAAAAATAATTTAAATTTCGATTGAAATTTGAACCCTTTTTGAAAATATATTAGAATTTAAATTTAATTACAATTTTTATCTTACAGTAAATTGGCAAGATCTCTATTGTTACAGGTTACAATAATATCTAAATAAAAAGAATATAAAAAAGGTAAGAGAAAATTTGTTGGTAATGTTTCCAAAATTAAGATTTTGGAAAAAGGGAATATTACTACATAAACGATTTTTTTACTGATGAAATTAAAAAAAAAATCTTTAATTTTTTTAATGCGAAGGCGGTACTTTATTTGTAAGGTCTTATCGAGTAAGTAAGATTCCAGAATATTTTGTTCTTATTCTTATTATTATCTCAAACAAAATGGCAACGTTTTAAACATTTACATTGTTGAGACTCTACAGAATCAAAATGGTTTAAAATAAAAAGAAAACAACTTGTACATTCCCTATCTTATTTTAACCTATCCTATAAGATCTTGCACTATTAGACCTTAGATCCTACACTTTTAAGAGCAATCGCATAATATTTACAAACCCTTTTTTTATTTACCATTGTTAAACCCTTTTGATTCTAGAGCATGTCAAAAATGCAAAATAAAAAAAAATAATGGCGACATTTCGTTTCGGAGGGTTATATGAATCTAATATTTTGGCATCATAAGGTATTCGATAACACCTTCCAAATAAGGTATCACAATATCCCATTTGTATTTTTTTTTCAATGAGGTCCACCCTTTTTCACCCTTAACAAACCCTAAGGGCCGGTTTCTCAATAACGAGTTAGGTTTAACCCGCGGGTTTTCTATAGAAAAATCGAGGGTAACTCGCGAGTTAAGAGTTGACTGGACATTGGGAAACCGACCATAAGTGTAGAAAATGTGTATGCTAACTCCGAATTTAATGCAATAGGTATCACCAAATTACTTATGTATGAAAAAATCATAAAGATGTTTTGTTTTTTTTTTTATTATTATGCCAATTTTTTGCTCGAGAGATCGAGAGAATAACGAGAAATTCTCGACGAGAGAGCATCTTTCTCTCGTCTCGTCTCGAGGTTTCATTCGAGAGAAAATACCTCTCTCGTCTCGTCGAGACGAGACGATACGAGACGAGAGACGAGAATCTCTCGTCTCGACGGCATCACTACAATCACCGAACGTATCCTGAATGTATACAAAAATCAAATTATTTTGACACAAGGCGATATCGATCAACTGAAATGTCATTTCGAAAAAACTTTCGAAAATACTCGTATTTTTGTTACCTTGCCCAAAAATGACCCAACACCATGTATCATAAAACTCTTAAAAGAACTTATTGATCCTAAGCGGCTATATGCACTATATTTTAGGAATAGCCCTTTAGCTCAAACTTTTACGACAACTCTACAGAATCTTTTCACTAATACATGCTTTAAATTTGTACAATGCTCTAAAATGCTAGAAGACATCGAATTAGCAGACGAACAAAGAGAAAAACTGGATATGTACCATGTCACAAAAACTTGTCATAGAGGCATAAACCAAATGCAACTAGCACTAGGCGCAAGATATTATTGGCCAAAAATGAATATGGACATAGAACAATATGTAAACTCTTGTGAAACATGCCAGAAGAATAAATATGACAGAGATCCCCCTGCAGTTAAATTCAATCTAACCCCTACAACTTCTCGACCCTTCGAACAATTACATATAGATACTTTCAAGATCGAGAACGAAACATTTTTGACTATAATTGATGCATTTTCTAGATACGGTCAAGCATATAGATTAAGTAGCCTAACGGGACCCGCTGTAATCGAAAATGTACTTAATTTTATCACCCACCACGGACTACCCTTAAAAGTTACCACGGACCGAGGAACTGAGTTTAAGAATAAGAACTTGGAAGATTTCTGTAAAATATACAAAATTGAACTACACTATACAACAGCGAAGAATAGCAATTCAAACTCTCCTGTAGAAAGGTTCCATTCTACGCTGATTGAACACTACAGATGTCTGAAAATGGAAAATAAGCAGTATTCCCCCGAGCAACTAATGAAACGCGCTCTTCTAGGATACAACAATTCTATCCATAGCGTAACAAAGTTTACCCCTTTTGAAATTATTAAAGGTCATATTAATACAAATGACCCCTTCGAACTTAGTGACCATGTAATTATATCAGACTATATTCAAAATCACAAGGAAGCTTCTGATACAATTTACGAAAAAATAAGAGAAAGCAACCAACAAGTGAAAGAGAAAGTAATCAATAAAAGAAACGAGAAACGAGAAGATCCACCTCAATTTTCTCTCCAGGAACCGGCTTATATTAAAACAAAACTTCGAAATAAGTCATTACCTAAGTTTCAAAAAGTAAAAATTGATAGCCAAAGCTCTATTAAATTAAAAACAAACAAGGGCACTTATCATAAAAACTCTGCAAAGAAACCTAAGACTAAACAAAAACGATATTTACAGGAAGGAAATGGCACTCCCGAGCCTTCAGAGCCTGATGCTATTCCTGGTACTTCAGCTGAGCAACAGTGAAGATATCCAGCTTACCCTTGTAAAAAACCCCATACTACCCATTCAGTTAGGCAACGCCAAACTTATATATAGTAAACATACATTTATACATTACTTAGATTTAAACATAGTTAGTAGACAATTAACCAATATTAAAACAAGTTATTTTATGTTAAGAGATCATGTTACACATGAAAATATAAATAATCCTATATCCTATCAAGGCTTAGCCGATAACTTACTTTATAGAACCGAGTTTCTAATTAACATTACGCAAAATAAACTAGCTAATTTAAATCCTCACATTAGGAATAAAAGAGGCCTTATTAATATAGTGGGAAGTGTAAATAGATGGCTTTTTGGCACACTAGATGCCGACGATGGAAATAGGTACGACAACGCAATTGATACTCTGCAACAAAATCAGAAAAATATAATAAAGCATTTAAATACTCAAATGTCCTTGTCAAAACAACTGATAAATAATTATAATAAAACTATATCGACTTTAGTAAATAATCAAGATCGACTAGAACAAGGAATAAAAATGCTACAAGCATCATTTAATAGTGAAATTAGTAGTTTTCAAACCTACTTAAGTTTTCAAAGTGTACTATCCCAAATAATTCTTGATTGTCAAAACCTAATAACATTCATAGACAATTTAGAAGATGCTATAATGTTTGCTAAACTCAATGCTTTACATAATTCAATTATTTCTGTTGCGGAAATTATTCACACAACTCAGTACTTAAAATCTCTCTATAACAACGACGCTATTCCAAACTTCAAGAATATTTTATCATACTATCAATTCTTTGGAACACAAGTCTCATTTTCTAAAGGTAAAGTAATTTTTGCGATTCACGCACCAATTTTGAGATCAGAAACCTTCGTTTTCCACCACCTTTATCCTATCATCCAAAATAAGACCCTTGTAGTTCCAAAATACCCCTACCTAGCACAAGCAAGAGACAACATACAATTTGAAGAAACCAGCTGTCCAGAAGTTGAAGATATTTTCTACTGCCATGAAAGTCTCAAGCCCAGAGATGAATGCACCCTTCAGCTACTGAAAAACCACCCTACTGTCAATTGCCGTGCTGACGAAATCCACCTGGAAGAACCCTTAGTCGAACAAGTGTCGCAAGAAGAAGTTTTGGTCCTGCCTGCAAACAACACACAAATATTTTCCAAATGTGGCTCAGATCAGTATCTAAAAATCGATCTGCCCACGCTTATCAGAATCCCGAGGAATTGCGAAGTTACGGTAGAACAGAAGAAGTTCACAAACAACCCCCAATTTAAACAGGGAACACCACTAATCCTCCCAGAAATCCGCATCGATGCTCTCAGGAAAACACAATCCTACAAGATTGCAAACCTCAGCAAAGTCAACTTCGAGGAGATATTCAGTCTAAAGGACTCAATATATAGACTGCAGCCCACCGAAGAAATCAATGAAAATGAGGCCGAGTCAATCACATGGAGAGCTATTATTATCACCACACTAACAATAGTAGTAGCAACCACCCTGTATATATTATCCAAAAAGAAGATTCAAAAATGGATTTCCAGAAGGTGTCAATCCAAAGGAACAAGCAAAAGGGAATCCGACGAAGCTTCCAAAGGGGATGAAGAAACGCATCCAAACTCCGTTATGTTCGCTTCTTAAGAGGGGAGGAGTTACATGTACCATTCTTGCTGACCTGGACCAGACCTTGGAGACTGCAACCGCAGCATAACCTAACTTATAAATATATGTAGTTTACCTATTTGTGTCATTCCATTGCTTGCATTCATATTGTTAGTCTTAATTTTGAAAATAAATTGTTTTTAAAAACGGATTTTATCGTCGGACACATTTAATTCTGTTAATCGAACTAACTTGACATCATGTCGAACAATCAAGCCAATATCGAGTACGATGTGAATGAAAACGGTCATTTTTAATGGTTATCAAACAATAAACTAGGCCATCCCAATAATAAAAAGAAGCCCCCAACCTTAATTAATCACTAATTGGGATGACTATACGCCGAGCAATTCAGCTTATTAAATCAGATCCGAAATGAATGAAAAACGAAATAATATAACCATGCCAATACTAAAGATACAAGAACGCAAAACAATCTGCAATTAATAAAGAAAGTTACCTCTCTTAAAATGAGGGCACATTACGCGACAAAACTAAGTATCACAATGGCAACCGATATTGGACAAGCAAATTACCAAACACCTCGTCCCGCGAATTATTTCTGCATCTACGGCATCAAAATTAACGAAAGCACAACGTAACGGCCGTTGCGGAAATTCCTACGTTGTTAGTCGACAAAATCCAAGGAAGATATCTGTGATTAAACCAGATTTTTAAATTTAACGACTGAACTGCTTGACTCCAAAAGGCCCCGTATCGGGTGTGAAACGAACGGATCATCTCGCGCCAGAAAAACGAGAACGCCGCGCGATTACACACATCATGCAACCCACAAAACATGAAACCTCGGTTACCTCGGTACTGTGAGTGTGACGAAGGCGCCAGATAAATATGAAATTGTATTAAATCGCGGATCTAAATGTCGAACCAAAGAATATTCTTAGCATATAATATTCTTTGGTCGAACTATAGATTTTAACCATTTTTCAAAGCTTGTAAGGTTTATTAACGAGGACTATCAGGATGGTGATAAAATAGTTAGAAGGCCAAAATGTATCGGAAGGCTTTCTAACTTGCTTGAAGAATTGAACCGGATTATTTTCATGCAGCGAAGAAAACGTAAAATGTGTAAACTGCGGCGGCGAGCACCGCTCGACAGACGTCGCGGCGTCGGCTGCCCTGTTTACTTATATAAAGTAGGCCAATTGCAGCAGCCGCAAGTGAAACAACAACAAAACAGCAAGAAGCAATTATTGTACAAGCCAGCTCCGCAGCCAACCAAGCCCGCTTGGAGAAATCCCCAGATAGCCGACTTATCCAACAATAGAGACTCCGCCCCCCCCCCCCCTGAGGACTGAAAACGTGCAGATACAATTTAATCAGTGATAATATAAATGTAAATAAAACTAGACATGTAAGTAAACCATTAGCACCTCAAACACCTATCTTAAACGATTTTAATAAACTTCAGCAAGTAACCGAAACTATCAATTCACTTGTAAATATATCTGACCTAATAAGGGCATTGGAAGATTTCGCAAACCTTCTAATCTCCTGCGAAGGAGATAAGAAAGCCAACTTCCAAACAACGCTCAACTTCTATACCAACGAAATTGAAAAAGATGACATATAATAATCTAACCACTGTAAATATTCGATGTAAATTTCATGTAAAATTTAACGATAATTTATAAATGATTGCAGCTATTTGATAAGTACATATCAAGTAAAATTTCTCGATACAGACGAACCTCGGTTCATTTATATCCACGCGCCCACTTGTTCAAGAGGGCGGAGCCTGTAACATGTGGCCAGTGGCGTAGCTACCGGGTGGGCCTGGGCGGGCAAGGCCCCACGGCGCCAAGAGAAATTAGGCGCCGCTCCGAATTTATAAATATGCTAATGCTAACAATGATCAGCTGAGCTTAAGTGAGTTTTTAAATTAATTAAATTATAATACAATCAAAGATCAAAGATCAAAATATGTATTAAACTTTTTATCCAACCAATACATTTTGTGTCACGGTATTTATTATTTATTCTACGTGGAATGAAAAAGATATATCCCGGCGCGGCGGCATGTGGTACATGCAAATTTGTAAAAAAGCTGCGTCAGACGGCATGCGACTTCAAAGACAAAAATTCCGATAATCTCGGGCGTAAAAAAGTATGTGTTTTTTAGATCTGCGTATTTAGGAAGTATGATTAGCCAGACAAGGCTAAATAGCCTAGCAATACTATAAGCATAGAAAATGGATTTGACAAAAAACTTATTTTGATCAAATAATCGATTAATTTGCGTCGATTAAAAACCGAAGAATTACTCTCTAATGTTTAATTAAGTTTACAGATTTTTAGTTTACGTTTATATTTAAATTATGTATGTACCTGTTGGTTGGTTGGTTGCCGTTTATATATTTTATATTCCTGTTAATAAAAAATATACGTTTAATATTATGAAGTATTATTTTTTGGTTAATTTGCATATTATACAAAATACAGGTTTGTTTTATGCGCCAGCGGATAGGTTTGCCCCCCGGCGCCGACATTTCTAGCTACGCCACTGCATGTGGCTGGTACAAATACAAAGGAACACCTTCTGTGCTCCTAATAATGTATATATTAAATGTTGTTCTGTCCAGTTGAAACCAGGTTTTTTCGTCGAGTTTTTCCTGGAAGCCCTCTCTCAATTGTTAAGTAAGTAGGTACATTTTATAAATAGAATCACTAACTAGCACTCGTAGAGTTACGCATTACTCCAATACCATTGAAGGGCTTAGCCGACATAATGTAATTTGCTACCTAACGTAAAGCTGTCTGCGACCGCTTTGCGGATAGAGAGTAGAGGGGGTAGGGAATTATGTAAAATTAATTCAGCTAGCTTTAAGAACTCTGCTTTCAAAGTAGACTAGTTGTAGTTTAATAACGCATATATAACTCTGTAAATGTTGGAAATGAAATGATTATTGATTGATTGATTGATTGATTGGTGATAAAATAGTTAGAAGGCCAAAATGTATCGGAAGGCTTTCTAACTTGCTTGAAGAATTGAACCGAATTATTTTCATACAGTTAGACTTTCTAATTTAACAAAATTCTACACAAGTTGATCTCTATTTATCTGCCCCTCTCCAAAAATTGACTTCAGACAATAAACATCAAAAGGCACTTTCTGGCGAGATGCACGTAATCAAGAAGACAAACATTCAACTTTTGACCGAAGTCTTGAAAATCTCTGTTAGCCAACCTGATCAGCTGACTGCAAATTTGGCAATCAGTAAACTAGTAGTATATTAATCTCATTAGCAAACCGATATATTCCTATAAAAAAATATCAGGTTTGGTAGTTTTGTTGCAGGATACCTAAGTTTAAAGATAATCTCATTTCATTCAAGCACTAAATCAGAGAACATCCGGTAGAAGTTCTCTGACTAAATTATACAAAGGAAGAACATTACACTATAAGACGCAGCAGAAAAGTTGAATGTACTATATGCAACTCTGCACAGATGAGTTATGGCTATTCAAAATGGTTTGACTATGCAAGCAAAGCCCAAAATTGGTCGATTTGAGGCCACCTCCCTTACGAAAACCTACTTGTTGATCACATCAATGACACGGACAATAGGTAATGCCCTTAACCAGGAAATAGCTTCTCAAATTTGTCTTTGATTTGGCAGTAAGATTAAAAATTAACCATAAAATAAATCTTTAAAACAAGACTGCAGGGACCGAGAAAGGAATTTTATTACGGATTTGTCAAGCGTCACCCTACTATTTTTGTCCATTCTCCAGAAGCCACCAGCCTTTGCCAAGGCTGCGGGTAAATAATAAATCTGTTCTTTCACAAACTCACACTTCTTATTAATACCTAGAAGTTTTTTATCCCACGTTTTCAATAGAGATGAAGGAAAGATGTATGTTTACAAAAATGCAAAAGTTTTGACCCAAAAAGGTAAAAAACAAGTTGGGCTTGTATGAAGTTACTGGAACATTTGTTCCTCCACTACTTATATTTAAGAGACAAAGATGAAAGTTATAGGTAGATGTTTACTCAAACTAATGGATGGATGGACTGTATCATATTTCTAACATGCCTAAAGCATTTCGTTAAATATACTAAGCTAAGTAATGCAATCCTCCTTTTTGGATATGGGATGGACACGAAGCCACAAAGATTTGCAAGTGATTTTATATGCTTGTGAGAACCATAACCACATGCTTAACACTCCGCCTTATACGACCCGCAAAATTCAGTCATTGGTCAGGATTAGTGACTTAGACTTCTTATCATCTATGGTAGATGATGTACCAACTACTACAATATATAATTCTTCTGATGGTCCACTCGAAAACGTTATATCCAAGAAAATCTAGGAACTGACAAAAAGACAAACCGAATTATATCAACATAAAACACCTTCTCCCTCCCCAAAGCAAACTTATAGTTCGCAGTTCCAAATAACTTCAGTTTCTCCCGATACTAAGGCAACTATAACAATTTTAGAGGAAATATCACTGTTTCCAGATTGTTGTACAAAAAGACTAGATAATAGAAGGAGAAAAGCAGAAAAAGCGCAATTTGACTTCCAGTCGCTTTAAAAATTGGTTGGAAGGAAAGCTAGAAATCCAAAGAGCTAATGAAGCTAAGAAAGTGAGGGTACAGGATCATAAAATAAACAAAATAATAAAGGAAATAAAATCACGAGTACACAATGGATAATGAAAAATAGACTTGATTAATATGACGCGAGATGATTGACGGAGATTGGATACAGTAGTACAAATTCAAACAATGGGCACACGAAGAGTATTGAAATGATATCCGTGTATATTATATATGCGATTTTTGTAAAAGTTTATATTTTTAAATAAAGTTTTTTAACATGTCTTTGTAGTATGATTGTTCCAGGCTGCCCTCTAAAATTGTTTACCGGGTTGTTAATCATAATTTGACAAGTTATGACCATTTTATTAAACGGGACAAAAAAAACTTTAAATAGAAGAGCTATAGGATTTTTCGTGAATTGATAGGATTTTTGTCAGAAAAATAAATGAGGATCGCAAAACTGTCAAAAATATCAACAAACAGTTTTCTTAACGAAACACCTTGTACATTATTCACTCATGGGTTAGTGTGTCCGCTTCTGATTTTGCATACACCATGTTTGCTTTGAAACTTTTTTCTATTTCGAATAATAAAACGGCAAATTGCTTGTCATCATATAAGAAACAACCATATACTTTAAAAAATGTAGTTATTTGTTTATAAATTCAGCCAAATTCTTTTCCTTTTAATTTGCTTTAATCAAGATCTTAATACTTTTTACCTTTAGGTGCAATAGCCAATAAATATGAAATGCATACAGGATTTTTTCTACGACCTGGTATAATAATAAAAAATAAGTATCTACATTGTAAAAATTTACTAAGTAAATAGTAACTATGATATGTCGAAGCTGATTAATTTAAATCGGTCCGTTCAAGGGAATCTTTGATATTGACTGAATATGCGATCTTTTATTTTAATTGGTTATAAACCTGTATATTCATGAAAAATTTTAATGAGGCTCATTAGAGTACATGTAGTAAATGTCTAATAAATTAATTAAAGTGTAGAATTAGAAAAATTTATGACTTCCGTTGGGTACGTTCAAATTTTTCAATGCCCCATTCATAAATATGTCTCCAGGCCCCCGAACCATTCTCAAGATATGGCCTGACAGGTATACAATAAAGTAGCCTGCCTAACTAGGGAAAATAGTAGAGAAGTCAGACATGCACCGTTTTATGAAACAAAACATTTTGAGAGAACCTTTTGATGGATAGTTACGAAATGTGTCGGATAAAGTCACAAAATGGGTCAAAATACATCAATATCTCCGATTATATTCATAGTTTTTAAGGTGGTACCATATATATATAGAGCGAAAATAAAAGAAGGAGCAAGATCTCAATATATCAGTGTAAAATAAAATGAATTGACTTTAAAATCCTTCTCCAGGGCATCCGACATGGAAAATAATTGATATCCATACAAGAGTAAATAGAGGACTTAAGCATTTAGTAAAAAGATTGGCAACTGCGGATTTAAGGGAGAATATAGATTTTATTTTTCATACTAAATGCACTAAATATACTGGTCATTAAATACATATTATAAGTTAAATTGACAATATTTTGACATATTTGCTACCCAATTACTTATATATTATTATTGTACCAAGGGACTGAAAGTGCTTTTCGCCAGAGGGGCAATATTTTGTTCGACGGTAATGATTAATCTGTCATGAATCTTAACGTTTTGTAATAAATTATTCTTAAATTGTAAATATCATTTTTGTTGAGCCTGTATATCACCATTTTCGCTGGTGTCAGTGTCTTTAGTTATTTTTTCTACGAGCGTGCGCAAAGTGGTCCATTTCCGCACACAAAGTGGAAAATAAAGCTACTCAGGAATCTAATAGGTAAGGAAAATGTATACGTATTTTAGTAACTGCAGACTATATTGTTACGTTATTCCTGTGGGTTCTGACAAGAGTACAACTTTATCTATTTTAAAATAATATTTCCTTTATTCTTTATCACTGTATACAATTGAACGCACTAAACTACTCTTCTAACTTTCCAACTTTATAATTCAGAATAACAACCTCCAACACACCTTCCGCGCCTATTTATATCCAGTCGTATATCTGTCGGGACTAATCTAAAAGCGTCCGCCGCTTCTGTATTATTTTCGATGCGGCCGCACTTATTGGGAGCCTTCTCGGTCGGCGAGTGACTCATACGAAAAGAACGTAGACGCAGCAGGCTTAGTTGTATATGGTAGCACACAAAAATTCAGATGGTCGCTAGCCGTGACATTGCCTCCCTCTTAAACCTGATCGTCCCGATCAGCTACTTCATTTCCGTGATATGCTTTGAACCTGACGAGGTGGACAACTTTCAGTTTGCTTTTGGGGCCACGTTGAAATATACGCAACGTCATACAATTCTTCTGATGACTGTGTAGGGCCCTTCCCATTCTAGCATTGGCTTCGGAGATCTTCCTTCCTTCTTTTGTGGATTATATAACCATACATTATCGTTCGTCTGAAATCCTACAGAGTTAGCTTTGAGATCATATCGAGTCTTTATTCGGTCACTGGCGATGCGTTCAAACGGTAGTCCCATATTATACTGTTTCATTTTTTTCCCTAGAACTTGTGTTGGGTGCTTGACTTGCAACACAGGTTTAACACTGCCGGTACCATGATTTTACATCCTGGCAGTAATTGACCCAGTAAAATCTGTCGTGGATCTTGTCAATAGTTTTGTTCACTCCGAGATGGACACCAGACTTTCCATTATTGACTTCTTCCAGGACTTTCCATACCCTGCTCCTCGGTACCACTGACTGCGTATTTACTACTTTTGCATCGGGGTTTCCCATGATCGTTCAAGAAGTTTATTTTTAACTACCAGGGAGTCCCACTGAGCCCACAGATCTTTAAAAGTAAATCCCTTAGTTGAAATATATCTCTAGCTTGGTCTTGGTTGACGTTCTTCTTTAGCTTTTAGCCGTAGTGCTATTTCACTATCCTCAAGCTGATCGTTTTTTAAGCTGCTCTGTGGTCCATTTCTGATCAACCTCAAACTTGATTTGCCTAATGGGAGTAATTCTCGTGTGTACAATTATCCTCGCATGGTCTTCTGGATAAAGCATCTGTATTATTGTGCAATCTCCCTGCCCTATGCTTAACTTTAAAGTTATATTGTTGTAACTCTTCCTGACTTGACTCTGAGCTCCTAGCGTCTTTGGATGGAGATGTAGACTGTACTTGTACCCGACAGTCTCTCTTGAAATGCCCAGTCCTGCCACATCTATAGCACTGATTTCAAACATTTCGGTTACGTGGCCTATCTTCTAGTGGCTCCCGGAATCTTTATACTTGACAGTATCTTTTAGAATGCCTAGTCCTGCCACATCTATAGCACTGATTTGAAACATTTCGGTTACGGGGCCCATCTTTTAGTGGCTCCCGCAATCTTTGTATTCGACAGTCTCTTTTGAAATGTCCAGTCCTAACACATCTATAGCACTGATTTTTAACATTTCGATTACATGGCCTAACTTCTAGTGACTCTCAGAATCTCCTCGTGGCCTGAAGAACTTCGGTTAATTTCTTCAAAAATCCACCCATCTCAGTTAATTTTCAACTGTTCACCAGCTTTTCTTCCAGGATGGATACGTCCCTGATTGATGGCCTCGATTTCTAGGGCTCTACCCAAAACTTCACGGCTGTTATCCAATTTGGCTAGACGTAGCATATTCTGAGTTTCTGGATCTCTGATACCATCCACGAGCTATTGAGCAGCAAGTTCCTCTTGAACTTCTTCCCTTGCTCCTGGGTAGGCCAATTGAACGAGGCATCTAACGTCTGCCTCAAACTCTTATCGATTTTCACCACGTTTCTGATGTCGGGACTTTATTTGCGCTTGATAAAATTGTCTTCCATGCTGGTCTCCAAATGGCAGCTATAAGTATGCTATATTTTCCCTGTTGGCTGATGGGAATCGTCTGTAGTAGTTCCAGGGCAGATCCACGAAGTGCTACCACTAGTGATGTAGCCATTTCTTTGTTATTCCAACCGTAATGGTAACAGCAGCGGCTTCAAATTGTCTTCTGTACATTATCCAGGATGTTTGACCGTCATAGATTGGAGGTTTAATATTCTTCTGTACGTTTCCTACTTCTTTTTGTACGTTTCCAACTTCTTTTTGTACATTCCCAATTTCTATTTGTACAGTTCCAACTTCTTTTTGTATATTGTCTACTTCTTTTTCAAATTTCTCATTTTGTCCGTCCAATATTTCCTGCAATTTTCCTTTCTCGCCAACAATTACATCCAGCATACATTTCTGATCCTGTTCTATTTGCCTTTTATCTTCTTGGATTTGTAAAATTTTCTGAAGCCGATCCTGCTCTGCTTGCCTTCTATGTTCATCCTCTTCCCGTTCCGCATGCCTTTTATCTTCTTGATCTTGAAAATTTTTTGAAGCCGGTCCTGTATGTTTGTAAATGCTGAGATTTAGATTTTTCATGAGATCGGTCAACATTTTATTTATTTGCTCCATTTCTGCCGTTTGTTGCCTTGTATAGAATGTTATAAAACGTTCAGAGAATCCACGAAACAAAACGGTCTCGTTGAAGTACTTGTACGCCCTCCTCGGAGAACAATTCACAGCTTCACAATCCTACTTCTCACAACAAATGTTAGGTTTTTTCCTGTAGGTTCTGACCAGTAGCGTGTCGTGGGTCGAAGGGCGAAGGGGGCAAACGGGGAAAAGGGCGCCGCCGGAAAAATTTCGGGGTGCCACGCCCAATTTTCGCCCAAAAGTCATTAAAATCGTTAAAAAACAAAAAGGTGGTGGGGTGACCAATATATTAAATATTCAAGAATCAGGCGAATAGGGAAACGAATAAAAAACATAAACATGACGATGAATGTTATTTACATTAAATCAAATAAACGATTCAATAATTAAAAATTCTAATTATGTAATTGTAATAAGTATATAGTTATTTCGTTTTTAAATAAAAATATATAAAATATTTTAATATTTACCTACTTATTTTTAATAATTAACAGCACCCTTTATCGCTTGACCGTCTGTTATTAATTATATAAATAATTTATTAATTATATAAATCCGAAAAACGACAAACGCAACTAACAACCGAATACGGAACTAATTGACTAACCCAAAATACCCAAATAAAATGCATTCTTTATTCTTTATCTGCCCGTCCGTATTACCACGTTAATGAATAATAACTAGATTATTTAGGTTTTTCAGAAAAATAATTTTTAAAACCTGCCGAATTTTTTTAAAGCAAAATTAATTTACACATCAAGTTCTGGGAAGGGGGGTGGTAATTACCCCCTCTACCCACCCCACCCCCCGTGTTTACGCCTTTCGTGGCAGCGTGAAGCGCTGGAGGAGAAAAATTTCGGCGGGTGCCAGATGCCACACTCCAAAACATTTATTTGACCCTCGATATTATAATAGTTTTTGACTAATTTTGACCCGTTCTTTCGACTGATGAAGTAAGATTTTCGAATTTTATTAAATTATTACGAATTTAATATTAAATAATTTTGTAGAAGAGTGAGAAGGGACAAGGAACATTATATTACAAAAAATAAATAATTAGGTATTATTTATTTACAAAAAATAGTGCATTAAATAAAAACTGGAACATGTAATATGATACATACAAAAAATAATTATAGCGCCAACCGTCTGGTTTTTACAGATTTGAGAGAATTAAATTAATTCGTGAAGCATGATGCGCCCGGTCACCTAGAGGCGGCAGGGCGGAGGGGGCATTCGCCCCCTTTGGCCCCCTATACGACACGCCACTGGTTCTGACAAGAGTACAAATTTATCTATTTTAAAATAATATTCTCTTTATCCTTTATCACTGTATAAATTTAACACACTAAACTACTCTTATAACTTTACAACTAATAGATCTTTACAATTCAGCACTCAATGATTAACTAACTGCTACACGCGTTCCGGGCTTATTTATATCCAGTCGCATATCTATCAGGATTAATCTGGAAGCGTCCGCCAGCTTCTCTATTTCTCGACCCGGCCGCACTATATTGCGAACCTGCTCGGTCGGCGATGACTCATACGGAATGATCGTAGACGCGGCAGGCTTAGTTGTATAGGGTAGCACAAAAACATACAGATGGTCGCTAGCCGTGACAATATTATACAACGTAAATCATTGCAGGTTTTTGCTTATTCTCTTTTCCTAAATTTGTTAAAATTCCCGATATTTCAGTAAAAAAAACACACTTTTTAAGTACCCTGTATAATGATAAATGATGATTATCTGTTAAGCAACAATATGTACATTTGTTGATTTTGACACCTACCTAATATCAGATTTTTCCTCCGATTCCATGTCAACAAGAAACTACAAACATTGTGAAACGTCATATAGTTTTTCATCAATTTGTAAAATTGTTATTGAAATTCTCTCAGGTTTCATTAAAGATCATTGCCTTTCTTTTTGTTATTATCTTATGCTCGTAAAAAAATTATTGTTCCTAACATGTGCATAAAGTGTCTTTTCACGCTTCGGGTTGTTCGTCTACCTGTTTCTGCGTGCAAAAAAGTATCACTTTAAGCACTTGTTAGAAAAATAACTATTTAGGAGTTGAGCTACGAGATCGGGAATGGCAAAAATGTAAAGGAAAAAAAAAATTTAAAAAGCAGAAAAGTGTCTAAATAGGGGGCAAAAGTTGTGGAAAAAAAAGCTGTGTGCTTATAAAGGTGAGACACATATTTTTTTTTGGTATAACATACCATATTGATGACTGAAGTTTGGCCTCTTCTCTTTGGAGGCTAGAAAATATACCCAACTGAAGTTAAAACAAAACAGATATTTCCACTCAGATCCGAGGTGATTTCATATGAGAAGACCATGTACCCTACCAAACTTATTTAAGAACTCTCTTAATTTGAAAATTTATATTTCGCATTTATGTAGATATGAAAAACATCTAGAATTTACGGCGGAAAAGAATACATAAAAAAAGAAACGGTGTGTGCTTAAGACCATAAGATAGAAGTGAAAACTTCTATAAAGCGATATTAAAAACTAAATGAAATTAAAAAATTAGTTTCTTGAAGGAAGGCGACTGCCGAAAACAAGTAGGGGAACCCGGGGTAGAACGGGGTACTTAACGTTCTTTTTTTTTTGAGGAAATCTACTTACAGATCCTTCAAATTTTGCGTTGGAAGTTATACTTGATATTATTTTTATCAATTGTCGCAACAATATTTCATTATGTGCTTTTCTGTATTTTGCTATTTATTCTTTGAAAAAAATTGCAGAATTCCCCGTTGTGCCCCAGTTGTGGGGTACATCGGGGTACATGTGAGTCGGAATAAAATAGTCGTTAAAAACTTAGTCAACCCTCTTTATTGATGCACAACAAAACGTAAAAGAACAATTTCTCATTGCGTACAATACAAAATATTTTAAATAAGTAATACAAAGAATGCAGCTTATTGGCAAAGTTCACATAATAACACAATTTCGTCATCTTCGCTGTCTATGCCTGCACAAGAATTATGCACCCATAGGTGACACAAGCTGCAAGCGACCCATCCTTTCATAGATTTAGAGTAAAAGAGTTGACATTATAAAACATCAAGAATAAAATTTAACAATTCTAAACACACACGTGAGGCGGAACGGGTATACCCCGTTCTGCCTCTCCGCCTCTCCCCATTCTGCCCCAAGAGCATGCATCTCGATAGTGTTTAAATAAACAACAAAAGCACGTGAACTAATAATTTAGTTTTATGGGGAACAGATACCCTAAGAGATGGGCTTTCTTCCTATACTACACAGAATACTCGGATTGTAAAATTAACCACTTACCGTTAATTGCGAATTCGTCGATTCTTAAGGCGAGAATACACATGCGTGTTACACGCATAGAAGCATGCCAGTCACTGGAAGATGCGTGCTACTTGCATGTGTGACTCTCGCTGCCAGTTAAAAAGCACACCAGGAGATAGCACGCTAGTAGATCGCAAGACGTTTGATTTTTCTGTGCAAGTAGTGCGATTTCGTCGAGCGGGTGGGGGTGGGGAGGGAGAAAAGCATGCAAGTCGTGTCGAAATGTGTGTGAATGATGTCGTTTTCATGCTATTTTACTAGCATGTGTATTTTTGGTAGTCCAAGGACAAGTAGTTAGCATACAAGCTACTGGACACTGGCATGCTATTTTACTTGCATGTGTATTCTCTCCTTTACAGTAAATCTTTGCAGAGCGGTGCATTCGGCGCGGCAGCTTTCGAACGACTACCGACCCGACAAGGTCAAATATATTGCCAACGCGTTCGTAGGATATAGTGCTGTGAATATATGAGGAGCAGACTTGCAAAATGCATTTTGTCCAAAATTTGCATATTTGAGATAGAGGTGGCGATGCATTGCTATGATGAAATACTTACTCTTTATGAACATTTGGACAGTCGAAATGCATTTAGTCCCCGTGTTATTAGATGGGAAATATTACCCAGACAAACAAACTGATTTAAGCCCAATCACGTTGTACTTTCAAAGTGAATTTTGTCCATAAACATTGACAAAATGCATTTTGATCGGGATTTCGTCTATTTTTCAGATAACCTGCTATAGCTCTGTGTTGCCAAGAGACTTTTTCATATGGTTTGATTATTAAAAAATAAAGTAGTGCTGTTTTTTGATTAAAATTGAAGAGTTAGAAGGGGAGCATATTGTTGGTTATAGTGTGGATAGGGGCAGCAGAAAAAGAAAAAAGAATACAGCAACTCGTGAGAGAAAAAAACAAATCAGGAATTTTTTTTTGTTAGGTTATAATATGCGTAAAATATTTTATTATTTTTCTTTTAATTTTTAAGATATTCAAATTTGGACATCAATCTAGACAATTTCAACGTAGTTTGTGGTCATAAAAATTCTAATCTTGATTGCAAAGAGTTGTCAAAAGAAGCTATGCTGAAAATTCGCCAAACTTTTTTTGAGCACCCTGACAAAATTACGCAGGACAACTTACTTGCAAGCTTCATGAAGATTAAAGAGCCAAAACGAAAACGAAGTCACAAAGAAAATGAAGAGTCCCATAATATTTCCGTAAATTATTTCGTACGTATAGCTATCTAAAATGTATTGTAAACTGTTACTCTCGATTTTTTTTTGTAGATATTTCTTGAAGGTAGTAAACAACAGATTTGCCAGAAACTATTTAGAGTTCTGTTCAGCGTGCCTCAAAGGCGAATAAACACAATATGACAGAAAATAAAAAGTGGATCGCGGATTGCTGAAAAAAGAGGAGGGGATAGAAAGTCTCACAAATTTATCAACAAATTTAATGAGGTGAAAAATTTCATAAGCAACCTGAAAGAGAAAGAAAGCCATTACGGCCGTGGCAAATCAAGAAGAATTTACTTATCTGCCGAATACAGCATTGCTAAACTTTGGAACTTCTATAATGAAAAAGTGGCTGAGGATAAAAAAGTAAATTACAAATTCTTTAGTAGGGTATTCAATTATCACTTTAACATAGGCTTTGGTAGCCCTGCTACAGGCGTATGTAATTTTTGTGTTAGAATAGCAACGCAAATCAGTAATGCCAGGAATATTATTGATAAAAATCAACTTCAGACCCAGTTGAAAGTTCACAAGGTTAGAGCGTCTCAGTTCCATAAAATAATGAAAGAAAAACTGCCTAACTCAGTGTCTTTTGTTTTGAATTGCAAGTGCAGATTCTCCCAAATGTTCCGATACAAGATGCTTATTATGCACAGCAGCTGTCATTTTACTTTTTTTGCGTTACAGCCACAAATTGTAAAAACCCAGTTTTTTATTCATGGGTGGAACACCAAGCTGGCAGAGGAGCGACAGAAATATCTTCAGCCCTGCTTGATTTTTTGAAAAAGACCAATTTAGCCCCGAATATAGACACTCTTCGGCTCTTCTGTGATGGATGCGGGGGGCAAAATAAAAACAGCTTTATCATCCACATGCTAATGTTATGGTTATATAATTTTGCTCGAGAGACGATAAAAAAAAATTGAAGTTATCTTCTCAGTGCGAGTACACTCTTATCTTCCGGCAGATAGAATTTTTGGGAGGGTGGAAAAGATCTTAAGAAGACACGCGGTCATAAAAACACCTGAAAAATATAGGAGAAATCATAAAACTAGGAACCGATTGGTCATTGGTGAATATAAAAAAAGCTTCAATATGTTTGAAAAAAGTCCTAGGAATTAGCTCAAGTAAAAGAATAGTCATCAAAACAGGAAAGGCCTCAGGGGTTGTGGTGAAATCTGAAGTTCTGTATCCAACGGATGATCCAGCAAAAAAATTTCAAACTTTGCTAAAACCTAAAAAGCGGTTGGATCAATTTCAACTTCCTGAAGTACGACTTGGACATGAAATAAAATAAAAAAAAAACTTGATAGTCTAGAAAAACTACTTGTTACGCTATCTGGTGACGGATGGTACGACACAGACCATGAGCTGAAATGGATGGCTGAAATATTTAAAAAAACTGTGACAAACTGTAATGATGAAGATGAAGAGCACGAAAATGGCGAAGAAGCTTGCGAATGCGCTGAAACTGACGAGAATGATTTCATTTAAAATTAAAAAAAATGGTCTACTACTAATATTATAATACTTAGGAATTTTGGTTTGTTTCATGCTTTTGTTTCAATATAAATTTTTTAAAAATATAACACAGTTTTGATGACAATGACTTTGTTTTTGACACTGTTTTTGTTAATAATGACATTCAAATCGCATTTTGTCCCCTAGAGACAAACAAACTGCATTCTGTCCAACAATTTTTTATATTTTTTCAAGTTGTCCGTCCACTTCCTTGTACCAAAACTCGTGATGCAGTTTCATACACCTGATAATATTATATTATCCCAAACATTTTTTTCTCTTATGACTAGTTTTTCTGTACTAGTTTTTTTGCTTCCCATGAAAATTGGTCAAAATGGACAAAATGCAATTTGCAAGTTTGCTCCTCATATATCGATATGGCGGTCTTGCGATAACTCGGGAAAATTTGAAACATGGTACCCCGTTCTACCCCGGTACCCCGTTCTATACCCGTTTCCCCTATAAGTGCTCGCACCGACATAATACATATTGAATAGTTTATTAATATGTTTTTATGTTTAGGTACAATTTGGCATGATTATTTGAATACATTACAGACTGACAAGATGTACAAACTGATCCAAATAAGACTTGAACTAACTACAAAAATAGTTTCGAATGTAGCATTTTTATAAATTACTCTGAACTTGAATTTTACATGTCACTTTTATTCAAGCAAAGCTGGTAATAGACCAAGACTCTCTACAATATCGTAATTTCCTATGTATACTATGAATGTAGATAAATCCTTGCATGTGGAAATTATAATAGTTAGCAAATATCGGATATTATCATAACAGATAAAGTTCGGTAGAAAAAGAAAATTCTTGGTATAATGCAATATAAAGTAATATTCGGTATTTATTTTAGAGAAGCTGAACTTCAATGTTAAAAGATAAAATTCGGTATTAATGCAAAGCAGCAAAACCTCGAGTCTTATAGGTTGGTTGCAGTACTCTCCAGTGGCACATCATGGTAGTTTGGTTGTGATACATAACTCTCGCTTGGCTGAAGTCGATCCTAGCGTGAAGTGTGACGCCCATCTGATTCAATATCCAAGAAAAATATGCTAAACGCGCCTAAAGAAGTTTTCACTTCAATAAAGTTAATGGCTTGTTTCAAAAAACTCAAGCGGTATGCAAATCTCTTATATTTGCTAGATGAAAGAGCTGATTTGCGTCTCTATAATATACAGTTTTTTCCTAAAGAAGCCAAATCCGCTATCAAAGAAATATCACCCCTCAAATTTATAAAATGACAACCGCTCTATATTACATAACCAAAGCCCAACCCATTATATTTTATTATTATTATTA